>JAFFZR010000682.1:0-13311 GCA_018397195.1 Lethrus apterus
TCCATTTAAAATAACAAAGTTGGTATGCACTTCCGGTACAACCGGAAGTGATACGAGGGCGCCAATAATTTAGAATAAGAGATCAGTTCGTGTAGCTTATAATTCCAAGTTATTAAAGTTGATATATTTCTGGAACACGGAAAAGTTCTAACGAACCACTTTCGTGAATGACCCTGTATATATAGGCTTTTAAACACTTGCAGCTTTTTAAATAGACAAGTATCTCTTGAAATTGAATTGAACAAACTGCAAGCGTCATCTAAATCTTTATTTGACATTAAAATCCATTAGAATACTAGACCGCAGATGCCAATGGCCGTATTCACGACAAATTATTCAGTGATTAGTCACTAAGCGGTTTGATCGAGTAATGACTGCTCCGTTAGCGCACCATCGCTATTATATCATATACAACTCAATAGGCGCCATCTTTGATACCAACATTTCTTTTGACTCATTTAGCATTATCACTAACGGAGTGATCACTTCTGGTGAATCCGCCATTCTTCAGGTTCACTGAAGATGTTATTGTCAAATGGTAGAGGAATCGTCGCTTAAGAATAGAACCCCAGTTCTATGCTGATCTATATGCTTCTTTGAAGCATGAAGAAGACTGGAATGATCTTCAGACGAATTATAAAATCCATTTCCGGTTAGAAACCTAAGGAACAATCCCTGAAACTGAGGAACTCCAATCTCAATTCATATCTCCCATCTGTTCCTTCACCTGTTGCTGTTCTTAACTCAAAAAATTATCTTTTTCTGAAATTAATTTTAGTGAAGATCCTTCATTAATTTCTTCGTGTCACATTATTGACTGCATAATTAATTAATTTACAATTGAAAGATATCTAATACTTAATTTTCGGTAGTGGCTCCATCTCTTGACTCAAAGCCATATTTGAGTAAGTTCTTTGTTCTTTATCTGTATTTTTTAGGATTAATACAGTACTGTATGTTTAGTTTGTAAGTTTCCTCAGGTTTTTCAGGACCAATCGTTCCAATAATAATAATTGAAGGTTTAATAAGTTGATTTCGTCTGCATCTTTTCTATTTTAAGTATTCATTCACAATTAATTGTCAACCTATTAGCAAAATTTCTGTGGTGTATGTCACAGCAGTTTGCAAAAACTACACTTTAAGTAGCACTTTACTTTTACTTCATTATTAACAGTTTAAAAATTTTGATGAATTAATGAAATATTCGTCCAATTCGGAAAAAATGGGCAAAAAACTGTTTTAAGTTAGTACCCAAGTTTATGAAGAAATATTATGAAGATGGAGTGACAAATCTATTATTCAATTTTGAGAGTTCAGTAAAAAACCTAATATATCCATCTATCTACTGATGCTGAAAATGATCAAACATTCTCGTAAAATAAAAGTAGGTATATAGACCGGAAATAATACCAAACAAGTCAACATATAATGCGATTTAAAAAAATAAATAAATAATAGGAAAATCACTGGCAATTTTACAGAAAACATGTTTATTTTGACATTTAACCATATGCACGTGCTTTCACTGTTCAATAAGTCAAACGTCAGTTCATGAACGAGCTAAGTAGGAAAGTGTTCTACTTTGTTTATTGTTCACTTGAAAGGTAAGTGAAATGAGGATGAAAAATTTCTTATTCCAGATGATTCAATATGCACAACAAACTTCAAAGTACAATATTTCTAACATGAATTGAACGATTTTTAAAAAGTAATTGATTTATTCTTTAATCTCATACAGTCATAACTAAATTAAATAACCTAATTGGTACAAAACATTTGAACTGAAATACATATCTGCCTATTCATCGTCAAGAATGTTATGACGTTATGACTTATGATAAACATAAATTTCATAGGGGATTTGCTTAAAAACGACTAAAATTGCCTTTTAAATGAATAATAACAACAACTAAAATATGAAACGACAAAGGCATCCGTGTAAAAATTTCAAAAATAATTAATTTCGTATTATTTATTTTTTAAAAGAAGCCGCAAAATGAACAAAGAAATGTATACCAACCGATTTAGAACAAAGAATGAATAAATATAAATCTGTCTTTATCTTACCATCAGCTGATTTTTTGCTGATAAAATTGAATGAACCCGAAGCGATGGTGGGTTTCTTCCACCCTCGCCAATTATTACATACACTCTCCGGTTCCGAACTCCAGCTGCATAAGGAATCCTCTTCGAAGCGATCCGAATCTTCGAAACTGAATCGGTCGCCGTCCTCCCATTCCAGCAACGCGGCCGCGACATCGCCACCCGCGTTGCCCCCGTTGAGGTTTCCTGCACCCGCCACCTTCAAACAAAGAAAGAGCCCCCCGGCCGTAAAACTACCTTGACCCACAGCTTGGGGTCGTTCGCTTGTAGAGCCACCTTTATCCCCCAAGTACCTAAGAATAGTTAGATATAAAGCACACCGTTCAAATACACTTATTTACAACCCCTATTGCAGTAGACATGGCATCAAAACACTGACACATACACACAAACAAAGAGTTTCACACAGAATCAACACAAAAATATTAATCTACCCGTGTCGCGGCCTCCCCCATCAACGACAACAACAAATATGGCGAGCGGATCGCGGTCCACTGGCCCTTGTTGTCCAACTCGATCTCGGAACCACAAAACAGCTGTTGTCTCTAAGAATTTCTAGAAGATGGCAGCAACAATCTGTCACTATAGTTTACAAATATCACGCTAGAGCACTCCATGTATGAATTTTCTTGCGATGTTGCCAAATATGTTTCATACAAAATATTATTCTAAAGTTTATTATATAATAATTTTATCAACATCTATTAATTAACTTTACAAGTAATTTATTGATTTGGGTGCTAATATGAAAAGTCATATAATTAACTAACAAAATAAATTTGTAAATTCCAATTTGAAACTCCCGCCATAAATAAGTCAACGTTCGTCCTTTTTACTATTCGCCGTTGTGTAGTGCGAAAGCGGCTTGTATAGATTTTTATTTTATGTTTAACATAATTAATAAATCTCATAAATAGGTACGTTGGTGTATACATATTATATATCCAGATACGTTAATGATAAAAAATTTAAATATAATAGTTACTAATATAAGGATGATTATGGAAAACATTCCGTTTTTGAAGTGAAATGTTTGGGGTTAACGTTTTGGACGTCACACGTGCTTTTAATGCTGTTTATTGTTATTATCGTTAACGTTTTAGATAAATATGGCGCCGAGGAAAGGAAAAGTTCAAAAAGAAGAGGCTCAGGTGTCACTAGGTCCACAAGTTCGTGAAGGCGAAATCGTCTTTGGGGTCGCACATATTTTCGCCAGCTTCAATGACACTTTCGTGCATGTGACTGATCTTTCGGGTCGTGAAACTATTTCCCGTGTTACTGGTGGTATGAAAGTTAAAGCCGACAGAGATGAAGCATCTCCGTATGCTGCTATGTTGGCAGCCCAAGTAAGTAAACAAACATTGTAATTAACAAGTTTATTACAGAAATCCAATTGGGCTTTGCACTTGTCCATGTGATTTTCACATTATCATTCTATTTGTCATATTTATCGTTTATATATACTGGATTTTTTTTTCGTTCTTAAATTCGGATTTTTACTTGTTTGCACGTCTAAACGATTTTTAATTCTACAGTTAATTTGTTAGTTCATGAATAACTAAACTGAATATATCTTTCACATGCTTAATCTGTTTTTCGAGTGTTGTTGATATTGAAGCTTTACAGTTGTTTAGACAAATTATATCACAGTTATTCTTATATTTAATTCATACATCTGTTCTTTGTTCGAATCCATACATTTGTACCAAAATTATTTTTTTGTAGGACGTTGCAGAGAAATGTAAATCTCTTGGTATCACTGCTCTCCACATAAAATTGCGGGCAACTGGAGGCAATAAGACGAAAACCCCAGGACCTGGTGCACAAAGTGCACTTAGAGCTTTAGCTCGGTCAAATATGAAAATTGGACGTATTGAGGATGTTACTCCCATTCCATCAGATTCAACACGTAGGAAGGGTGGTCGTCGTGGTCGCCGTTTGTAATTTTTGACAGTTCATTTCAATCTTTATATAAGATTACAGTTAACATGCAGACAAATATACTTGATTTGAACTAAATTTCGTGTTGATTTTCTAATCAAAACCAAAAAGCATAGTGTATATTATGTTTTTATAAATTCCTGTTTCCAATTTTATCCTATAAACGAGACTTTGACTTAATGGATGTATACATTTAAATAATTGATGTCGAGTGATGAAAAAGGAGCGAATTTTTCTCTTAAAATTAACATTTTTTCCATTGGAACGAGTCTCGTTTTTACATCAAGCAAACGTGCATGAAATCCTTTTGAGTATATTTTCTCCATGTCTTTACAACAAACATTTATTTTAAGAAGTAATTAGCCAGTGTTTGTGTCAAATATGTACTAAGATAAATGCAGTGCCCAATGCAGGTTCAACACATTTGACTAAAAAAAGCTTTGATGTGTTCATGGTGTTTACATATTTTCTTGAAAAACAAATCGTACATATTAATGGCCGTTGCACTAGTTTATTAAGTAATTTTGGTTATGTTCTCTTGTATTAATAGTAATATCTATTATTAAAATAATTATATCTACAAAAAATAATTGAACATTAACATTTCTAATGTACTTTTGTAACTTGTCACAATTTTTTAATTGGGCTTTTTCAAATGTTACACTAAAAGAGTCAGTATTTCTATCAACTTCAGATGTTTCATGTTATGTGTTTTTTCTATGATGTTTTAGTAATTATATTTTCCGTTTCATAAAAAATGTATTAAAATATATTTGCATGTGGTATTAAAATTACAAGAGTGATTATTTCCGTCACAATAATTTTTCACTCCGAAATATTACAAACATTATTCAGTGTGAAATTCTTGCTTGCAAACGATTTTCTTTAGTTTTCAACAAATTAAAACAACTTTAGCATGCAATATTTATAAAAAGTTAAAAAGTTCACAATAAAATATCCATGCACATTAATGATACTTCACACAAAAAGATTTTCCAACATTCTGGAAATACGTCAATGAACTGTAACATAATTAAAGACCTGCATCATAATAATTATCAGCTGGTTTGTAACTTATGGTATTTCCAGATCTGCGGTGCACATGACACTGTTTATTATTTTTTTTTTGTAAAAATTCATTATAGTCACCACATGCTAAGTTTAAACATTGATTTCAGTGCAATTATTCATGCCTACAAAAATTTTCATGTATAGCTGCATAAAACTTTTTAGCTTTCATTGGTCCAAACCCAGGACACTCAACTAACTGATGTTCTGTGGCTTGAAGAATTCCTTTTAAGGTTTTGAACTTTGTTACAAGAGTCATGGCATCTGTCTTACTAATACGTTTTATTGATGTTAAAGCTTGTATTAACTGAAACAAATTTCCAATTGTCATAAAATCATATTACACAAAATGAACATACTTTTAAACCAGGTGACCTTTCACTTTTTTCCATAATCTTGTCTGGCGGTTTGTTCTCGTAAACTTTGTATGTTTCAATAATTTTACCAGCTTCTTCTGAACTCCATGCAAGTATAAGTGTCATATCAGTCAAAATACATATACGTGTTAAATTTTTCAATGCATGATGCGGGTCTTTTATATCCACCTGTGAATGTTACAGATAAATGAGCGAGTAGTTAAATGAGATCTATTACTTTACCAAAACTACAAGTACTCGCAATTCATACATTTTACCAAGAAGTTTTAATCTTCCATGAATATAATCTGGGTTCAAATTATGATATCTTAAAGACAGAAACAATGCACAAGTTGATCGTCCCATTTGATAGTCAGGTACAATATCCTTATATTCCCAGGGTACATTAGTTATTGATGCAAGTAAAGGATTTCCTCTTTGCTTTTTATTAACAAATAAACATGTATTTTTGTTTAATAATTTAGAACTTGTTGCTTGTTCAGCTTCATTTTCTTTTGTACCTTCTGCAAGACGTTCATTATTTGGATTTTCCTCAAAATCGTTATCAAATTCAGCTGCAATATTTGTTAAAGAATCGTTCATATTCTAGTAGAAGTACGTTTATTTAAGAAGTTACGGTAAATGAAAAACAAAAATGTTCACATTAAGGCAAGAAACCAGTGTTGCCAACCGTGGAAAACATAAATTACTACAATTATCTCAGAAAATTCCCATTTACACAATAATTCATTTAATAAGTTATAACTAGCATTGGAAGTTTTATGGGAAATTATTGTATGAAATGGAAATTTCTAATGTACTTGTGGGAATTTAATTTCTCTATTGTTGACAACACTGTGTTTAGTTATTATTGCAATGGTGCTAACACTGACTTTCTTTGACACTTGTAATAAATGTCATTGTCATTTGTATCTTTATTAAAAAAATAATTATATTTATCAGAGTATAGGGTTTGTTCATATTTTAAATAATATGGCACACATAGTCGAAAAAGAAGTCGTTAAATATGTTTGTACGTGTGGTTTGCTGAAACCAATATCGAAATTATATTTTTGCCGTCATTGCTTGGAGGTTCGATGTGGTTTCTGTGTTTGTCATGAGGTTTTATTTTGTTGTGTGTACTTATTTTTGTGTAAGACACCTGTCTTGTAGGTCGATTCCCATTTTTGTGGTAAATGTTTAGAAAACATGCCTTCGACTGAATCCCGATTAAAAAAAAATAGATGTGGCAATTGTTTAATTTGTCCAAGTTGCATGCAACATTTGTCAATAAGGGCTGCAACAGTGGGACCCAAAAATCCTGAAGATCCTAAGGCAACGCCTCGTAAAGTTGTATATTTATTGTGCTTAATGTGTCGTTGGAGCTCTAGAGATGTGGGAATACCAGATCAACCAGCAGGTACGTCTAATACAGGTTTCAAAATAATCTATGTCCAAACTTAAATCTGCAATAAATCACGTAATATTCTATTCCAATTGATCACTTCTGGTTGCACATGTTTTGAGAATAATCTTACTTATTGTTGATCTTCAAGACTTTAGAATTCAGTTTGTGATTTTGCAATAATGGAAATTGTTTAAATATTTGCTTTGAATATATGTTTTTGTAATTACTTGCATTGTCCTTTCATACCAAAGTTGCTGTAAGTTTGGACATGGAGTTTTCCCTTACCTTAATACATATATGTATATACTATTTTGAAATATCTGTTCATTTGTATTCAGCAACTGGTGGGTGGCCAGAAAGAGAAAATATACATACAGTTCGTTTAACAGAAATTATAGAACACTATAAGGATGTTGTTTCAATTGATAAACAGCAGAAACTAGACAAGGACAAAAAGAAACAACGTAAATTTATGTCTTTTACTGTAAGTATCGAAGTCAATTTTTATTAAATATATCATGTTTATATCAGGATAGAACTGGTATGACTGCTGCTATGATAAGGAAACGTATTGGTTTACCCGAACCTCCAAATCCTTTAATGAAATTAAAACCCAAGATCTTTGAAAGTGCTACACCGAAAGAAGATGTTGAGGAGTTACCCGAAAGTATATTTACAGAAACAGTAAAGTTGAATGAAAGTAAGATTGTGTTCGTAAGTAAAAATTATATTTAACAAGTTATTTTGTGTGTAGTTACAACAATCGAGCAACGTTTGTTGCAACCAGAATGGCAGCCAGTTACAGTAGATAAATTATTTCCTGTGCATAAACACTTATCTGTTAAACAGTCCTTAAGATGCAGATCATGTGAACATAATGTTAGTAAACCGGAGTTTAATCCCAATTCAGTTAGATTCAAAATCCAGTTATTTGCTTAGTGAGTAGTTGTTCTTCATTGATATATTTAAATTTTGAAATATCTTATTTAACAGTTATCATATACCGGAAATTCGCATTGTAACTGTTGAGCCATTAAGAGCTGGTAAATCAAGTGAATTATTGATTAAGTTTATAAATCCAACACAACATCAAACAGTGATTAGTATTCTACCACTAGAGTGTTTGACTAGAAAGGAAGATGAAGGATTGCCAAAAGTGAAAGAAACGATGTCCCTTAGTGATACTAAACAAGTAAGTTATTTTTCTGATTATATTAAGCTAAGTAAAATCAAAATTTGGTTGGATAAATGTAATAAATTTAGAACTGCTTACAGTTGTGTGTTTTGCATCCTTGCATGCTCGTGTCCTACTTTATTCTCCTGTTATATCAAAATGTTGTTTTGCTGAAAATACATCTATATATTTTTTTAAATGTAAAAGGGCTACTATCAAAAAAATATGTGTATATTTAGGTATTTTAATTTCCTGTTTCTTAATTAAATACTTTTGTAATTTTTTAGAAAGAACCATTATCACTTTTCTTAAATCCGAGCAGTTTGCTACAAAACACGTTATCTCGACAACCATCCATTACTATAACGCCAAGATCTGTTGCTGAGGATTTTGCAGCTGATATAGAAATACCAAGTAGCTCTTTTATACTACCACCAAGGGATGACGCTGCCGAATATGATGACTCGGCAGATAATTATAATTTTCAAGACGATCCTAAGTGAGTAATTACGATAGTTTTGCTTCTACAAATGTAACTATATTTTAATCTTTGTTTTAGAGTTGTAGTGTGGAGGAAATCCAATAAAGCCGTTATAAAGCTACATGTGACTCCGAGAGAAAATTTAAGCTTAGGTGAAGATGTTCTGGCAGGTTTTGTGTTACAACACGTATACACAAATACCATTACTACTACAGTTGAAAAGGATAAAGAACCTCAAAAATATGATCACAGAGTAAAAGTATCTTTGATGTTGGGTACAATCGTTGGTTTTCAGTAGATCACCCAATTAATAGCTATGCAGTTAATATCTGACTTTTATATAAAAAATGTATGTTAATGTTCTGCACAGTATTTACATAATGCTTTTATAAAGGCTGAGTCATAACGTACGGAGGAGATTGAAAGAGTAGTAATATAAGATCAAAATAAATATATTTTCTTAGTAAACTTTTGACCAAAGATCAATAACAAGAAAGTTGCATCAGTTTAAAATTTTTAAAAATTAATACCCACTTTTTGAGTACCACTGATATTAATGAGGAATCAGTTTTTTTTTAAATTTAAGCATTTTAAAAACTATTAAATAGCTGCTACTTTTATGTTTTTAAATTTTATTTTTTATAAATAACAATCAGGCATCTTCAATTTAAATTTAAAATGTTAATTACTAGCATAGTTTGTACAGAATGTTCATTAATCGATTTAACTTTAACTTGCTGTAACTTTCTGGTTACCGTGTTTTGGTCAAAAGTTTACTAAGAAAATATATTTATTTTGGTCTTCTCTTACTACCCTTTTAGTCTCCTCCGTACGTTATGACTCACCCTGTATTTATTACAAAATCTAGCTTTTTTTTTACTGGTGTATTGTATAACAAATTAATTTATTGTAACCTTTACTAGTTATTAAAATAATTTAAGCCATTTTTGGTTTTTGTTTTATACCCTGTATTGTTAAGTCCATGTTTAATTAGATATTTTAATGTCCGATTGCGCCTAATTTATATTTATTTATATATATATATATATTTATCAGATTGCATACGGTGTCCCAGAAAGATCTGTACAAAATAATAACACATATTCCTGAGCCCAAAATAGGATGATTTAACCCAACTTACCTCTATTCAAAGTTGCTTCGTTTAGCCGCTAGAGGGATATAAAATTCCTGAAAATAAATTGTTTTTTCGAGAAAACTTTATAACGCTTTCGCGATTGGGACCAAATTTGGTATGTGGATTTGTACTGAAAGAAAGCATTATTTAACATGTTATTTTCTCTTCTGCGTGTTTTGTAAGTTGTCAAAAAATGGTCATCCATAGCTTAAGAAAGTCATAATTTTTTTGTTAGTAGATGAATTCTTTTTTTTGCTGATAGACACATATGTCACCTACATTTCTTGTCTCTTGGTCCATTTCGTCATTTCTCATCGTTTAGGCAGAAAAAAATAATAACCCTCAACACGAACTTGAACAGACAAAGGAGACTGTCTGACGTGTGGTATCTTGGAAATGTTATTTCTTGGAGAGGAAGAATATTGAGTTTGTATATAATTAGGATCTTGTGAATAGTTTGAGTAATATTGTTGCGTAGGGTAGGGTTTTTTGCTGATAGACACATATGAATCCTCTAGTTTCAAAACCCCCTAAATCCACTTTTGTGACTTTTTCAGAAATTAAGAAAAACTGTGTAACGAACTTAGAGCGGTGACACGTTCATGATTTTTTTCCCCCAAATTGCTTTACAGTATTAACAATATACTTACAAGAAAGTCACAATTTTGAAAATAAAAATGGATTTAGTGGGGTTTGAAGCCAATTATTGAATTTAATGGAATTTGGAAGTCAATATTGTGGATTGCGTGTGTTTTTATTCCGAACAAAGTAGGTTTGAAAAAAGGGAAGGCGTAACAATGGAAAAAAAAAACAAAAAAATACTTTTTATTATTTGAAAAACAACAAGAACGAAATGAAATTAGACTAATAGATCCGGATTTATATTACCCAAAGTTGGAGTTGTAGCTTTGTTTATTCACGTTCTGATTGGCTGATGTGTATTTAGTTGCGTTTCCAACAGATTTGGTGGAGTTTGAAACTAAGTCAAATTTTAACAGTGAATTCTAAATGGAATTTGGTGGGTTTGACATTATTATAGATTACAAATCAGTAGAGATTTTCATAAAGATCCTGTTATGCTATCTAACTCATATAACATCAAAAATGGATTTAGTGGGTTTTGAAACTAGAGGACTCATTTATCTTAATAAAGATAAGAAAATCAACTTTGAGATGCAACGTTGAGATTAGATATGTGAGATTCTATTGAAATTTTAAACATCTTTTCCCAGTGATACTTATACTTTCCTTTCAAATAAAAGGTACTTTATTCTTAACCAAATTTCACGTTGTATGTTATTTCGAAATTTTGATAGTGGCTGAGGACTTGCTAGATGGAGCAAAACTTTATATGAAGAATGACTTTTCTTCCTAAAATGCGAAATAAGGAAGTTTACAAGTATAGTTAGGTCCATCAGGGGACACACTGTATGTACAGATGTCCCAAAATTAGACCCAACAACTTAAGGTGGTTATAGAATACACTAAAACAAGCAATTTTTGTCAATTATTTCATGTCCGGAAATGAGCCGTTTTGGCACTACAGTGAATCAAAGGCACTTGATACGTACAATTTTTAATTTTATTTTATCTCCAAATAAAAAGCAGGATCATCATGTAAAGCAAGCTGGTACATACATGATATCAATTTTGTTGGCAAGGGTAATGGCCGCTTACAAGCGTGTGCAAGCTATTCCGGGAATACATATTCTAATATTCTAAGCAATAAGAATATATCATTATAACTTTTGAA
Organism: Lethrus apterus; assembly: GCA_018397195.1. Classification (NCBI taxonomy): domain Eukaryota; kingdom Metazoa; phylum Arthropoda; class Insecta; order Coleoptera; family Geotrupidae; genus Lethrus; species Lethrus apterus. The sequence continues at coordinate 11,420 of JAFFZR010000682.1, forward strand.
CGGCTGGAGCTATCGCTATGAGAAAAAATACGTCGATTTTTAATTTTTACGTACAAAATGTTGGTGTTATCAAAAATTCAATTCCACTTCCGGCGAAACCGGAAGCGATGTCAACTTTCTTATTTTAAATAGAACAGCCTGTATATTTTGACGTTTTTGGAAAGGCAATGGAGAGACGAATCCAACGATATGTTCAACTTTAATTCGAAAATAAGTAACAAGACAGGCAGCAATAACTTTTCTGCAATGTTTTTAGGGTTAAAGAGAATATTCTTAGAATATTCATTAGACCAATCATCCCGTTGAAAACAATGGCAACACTTCGAACAACTACTGTAAATTCTGTTCACTCTAGTGCCAAAGGGGCTCATTTCCGGACATTAGTTCATTGACAAAAATTGCTTGTTTTAGTGTCCTTTATAACCACCCAAAGTTTGTCGGTCTAATTTTCGGACAAGCTGTATATCTTCATAGTAGCGATTTATTAATACCTAGAATTATTGTAAGCGTTTATAATTATTGTATCATTTAAAATGAGAATTATCCTCATGATGACGTGGACCAATGATATTTTAAAACCAAGATCACATGCACCAATCAGAACAATCTTATACTGAAAAGATTGCATGGTGCTTTTCTTGCCGCTACGTCATAGGTTTGTGACGTAATAACCATGAAATCTTTAAAAATACATTAAATGTCATTTTGACAGATGTCAATGTTATAATTCATTCGGTTAATTCTCCAACCAAAGATCATTCGTACTCAACTTTTGTCTGGCAAGATTTTTATTTTTTTATTCGCAATGATTGCTAAAGGCAATTAAACTCGACCAATTTCTTTGGAAAAGAAAAAAATTGGTCTCGTTTAATTGCCAAGCAACCATTGCTCATGCAAAATAAAAATCTTTCCGACAAAAGTTGGAGCACTCAACTTACGTAGCACTTACGTATGATAATATTTAGATTAGACAGGGTCATTTTTAATATAATAATAAAAATAATACACAGGGTCATTCTAAAATATTTCAATAGGTGTTAGCTGACCTTGACCCAAACCCAAATTCGCAAAAACGGCGGTCCTATCTTCCTTTGGCGGGAATAACATGAAATGTTGCAAACCACGTTTGTTATCGATAAATTGGCGTTCTTATATTTTATTCAAACTAAAATATTTTTTCTGACACGCTCTTCAATAGGACCGTCATTTTTGCATATTTGGACTTGGGCTATGGTCAACTATCACGTGTTAAAATAGTGGGACACATTTCAGACCTATATAATGTGCTGGTCTTGATTAACCCTATGGCGATAATCAGTTGCAAGTTACAGATCGTGTATTTGACAGATGATGATTTGAGAAACGGAAGAGATAATTATTTGAATTCAAGCGAACATATAGATATAAGTATATACAGGTTGGCCCACTTAAGCGTACATAATTTCAAATGTCCATTATTAAGTTACTATTGAAATAATTTATTATATTTAAAATGATTTTTAAATTTTTTAAATTTACATTTTTTTTATTTATATACTGAATTGTTTTAAAAATAAACTTAATAATGGTCGAAATACTCGGCTAGGTTTTTTTCACGTTTTTCCTAGCCTTACAGCAATAGCTAGAGTATATAGAAGTCGTAACGTGGGACGCAATAGGGATTAGGAATTGTAAAGTTTGATTCAAAAATTATTTTTAAATATTTCAACCTTTTCAACTAATTGATGGAACAAATATTCATAGTAAACTATTTTTATAAGAAGGTTTCCATAGTAAAATATAACAAACGTCAAATATATTTATTGCTTGATAAAGATTACGAAACACATTTTTATATTTATTATATTTGGTGTGTTGTAATAAATATATTTTATTGCACAACTCGAGTTTCA
>JAFFZR010000684.1:697-13362 GCA_018397195.1 Lethrus apterus
TGTATATACAACTGTAGAAAGCATACTGCAGTTTTGTACAAAGAGCACTGTGAACAGCTTGAGGATGCATACTGCTGTTTAACATTTAAATAATAAAAATAATAATAACCATTATTTATAAATTTATGTACTTACAAAATTTAAAAAATAAAATAAAAATTCACCAAAAAATATATTAATAATAATAAATACATAAATCAAAGAATGAGAGCAACGGGTTGTTCAATTTGACCAAAACAACTTCCCTAAGAAAATGAACAGATTCCGAAAACCATCAGTCTTGAACAACGTCAGACAGACCCAAAGGTGCACTACAAAACATAGATAAAATTAAGAACGATGCAATCAAGAAAAATTTCCAAACACTTACAGCTTAAGCTAAGATCCATGAGACTTGCAAGTAGAACAAAGTCCATTAGGAAATACTCACTAACAAAAGTTTTCCTTCGAGTGGCCTTAGATTTTCAGATTGTGTTTTGAAAATAAATGATTTCAGATGGTTAAGATGGTTGAGACGTGTATATAGGATGAGGGCGAAAAAACACCGAGAAAAATATATGAAGCAAGTAATATCGATAATAGTACCTAAAACAGAACGACCAAAAAAAATGACAAGCAGGCGCCTGATGTTACGCCGTTCACCGAGAGGTGGAGCTGTGCATCAATTTCAGAAGAGAAACTGAGAAGGCATAAAGAAGAAAGAGGTATAGAATGGAACAATTACATTTTCAACAAAACAAATTGGTCACTTTTAACCTCCAAACAATGTAAAGTCCATTATAAAATCTAGTCTCTTACGAAGAATAGTTTTCTTTTGAGCAACACTTATGATAGATTTTCAGATAGTGTTTTGAAAATAAATGAATTGAAATAATTGAATTGTGAAAGCATGCAGGAGAAAGAGGTATGGTATGGAAAAATAACATTTTCAATATAACAAATTCTCAAATTGTTCTCTATTAACTTCCAAAGAATGTAAAGCCCATTATGAAATACTTCATTCACACTTATGTTAGATTTTCAGAGTGTTTTGGAAATAAATGATTTCAGTTGGGTAAGATGATTGAAACATGTGAACAGGATGGAAGAGAAAAGATTTCAAGAAAAATATATGAAGAAAGAATATCAATAAAAAAAAATACAGTAACCAAAAAAACTTGGCAAAAAAAGAAAGAAAACATGAAAAAGAAAGTAGTATGCAAAAACAATGTAAATCCATTATGAAATTCTTCTCTTTGTAAATTATTATTTTAATTCTTTCAAATTTTAAATTTCGATAATTTAATAAATCATTGATTGATTTTATTATGTACTTATATACTAATTAAATCTGGATTAATTTTAAGAAATTTTAAGTTTCTTTAAGTGCCGGTTGTATTCAGTAATCGCACTTAATTGTAAAATGAGTTTAATTTCCATAAAAATTATTGACATAATAATGAAAATTATAATTTTAAGCTTTATTTAAACGTTAAGTGATGATTTTCAAAACTTGTAGCAATATATACTATGTTCGTAAATTCGGAGGAGTAAATATATAAGCCAGAATTACACTGGAACAATTTTCAAACTTACTGTTAGTTCGCCAACGCTGATCGTATTATTTAGACGTCCAATTCTACTTTTGTTCCGTTATTGTTAGATGCGATTTCGTGCAATTGTCTGTTAGATTTTGTGTATTTTTCCTGTCTTTCATTATGAAATCTTTCTTTTGAATATCTGCAATCACTTTTACAGGAGAAAAATGTAATACATTTTTGATTTCTAAACATATTTTTTTTTTGTTTATTAATAACTCTTTACCAATCAAATAATTTGGAGAAACTAAAATAATAAACTAAAATAATAAATGCCCCAAACGGGGGCGTTTCCTTGGAGGTGAAACTACAGTACTCGTACCCGGATTTGAATCCATTCAAATTAAAGTGATTAATTCAGCTTCCTGCACTTCACTTCAATAAAGAATGTCTTTTTATATTGTTAATAAACAATAAATGACTTTTTAAATACTTTAAAATTGACACCAGTCAGCTGTCACACATGTAAATATTAAATACCGGAAACCTGTTTGCGAATACGGCAATTTACACTGTGTAAACGTTTCTCGCAAGTAGCCAATCACTGAGCGAATTTTTTAAGTAAGAATTTTAATTTACTCCTCCTAATTTACGAACGTAGTATAGTAGAGAAAATGAAAAAAAAATCTAATCATATAAATTCGCTCATATTCTAAACGCAACGTGTAACAATAAACAAATCGATTGCTCGTTCTCGCCTCACAAATTGCTTTGTATCGATTTCACACTTTAAGCCGCACAAAATTGATTTACCTAATTATCTTAGCACCGATCTACGCAAGAAAGTTTACCAATTTGGAGCGCCTTAATTTCAAGAAGAAATTATAGAAAACTCATTTTCTGCCTGTTAATCTCGCCGGAAAATTTAATCGGAGGTAGAAAACGTCAGAGCTCGAGCTTTCACAAATTAAAACGCGAACTGAAAGATAATTTTCTGAAAATACGGCGCATTTTTAAATAAAATTTACTTTAAACGAGGTTTAAAATTTTTGTTGCGTATTTGGTGTCAAAATTTCAATTCTGGTTGATCATTGAATCGAGTTCGTGATTTGTCACCCATGATAACCTACTTAATATGCACCGTTAAGACACCGACTTTTGTTTTAAATAAATGAAAACAGTTACTTTTTTACGGCGGAAAAAATATTTGTATCTTAGAGTGTACGTTAGAACAGGAGAAATTGGGGTCGAATTCGTGGCTGGTGAAAAATCTAAATAATAAGTAAAAAAATAGGAAAGTTCTCAATGAAGATGATAATTATAATAAATAATAACAATAAACTACAATATTTATCCAAAACGATATACACTATTCATAATTCGAACATTTAAAAATTGTTAGCAAATTAAATTAAATGTGCATATAAAAATAGTAACAAAATACAATAACAATAATAATAATAGCTATCGTTTTAGAATCGTGAACATCATTCAGTTTAAGGTTCTTTCCAGAAATATAAAATTCAAGAAAAAAGTTACTAAATTTAATAGTTAAGTAATTTATTACCGTACGCCACTGGAAAACGAATAACCTAATTAAAAATTATGTAATCTCGCCTTTTATCAACGAAACTTGACATATAAATGCTATAAATATACAAGGCCACAGAATTTCTTACAGATTTGTTTATTTATAATTGTTATTGTTTAATTATTTCTTAACATTTATTCTCTCGCTATAGTTTAAAATTGCATTTGGGAACTTTGTAACATAAAATAAAGTCGTAATTAAATTGACAAATTAAATAAAGCAATTAAATTTAAAATTTCTCTATTTTAAATAAGAAATTGCCACTTTCGCAAATGAAATGAATACCGTAAAAGTAGTTATGCAATAAAAATATTAATTTACACATACTTATTAATTGTGTAAATTCAATGTGGTGTTTATCTTTGGAATATAAGTGGAAAGAAATTTAAATCTCCGTAACACTTAATTAATATTCACTTTAACCTTTAATTGTCCTGTCCTCTTGTTAATGTGTTTCGATTTTTTTCAAGATTCTTAACTCAGCCCCCGCTTCATTCATTCATTTCCTCCAATTCTTTCCTTCTTGCTTTTCATCTTCTACTAAGTTTACACGAGCTATCGAGTTATTTGTTCTACCTTTTCTCTTATTTTTCCTCCCAATAAATTCTCATATCTTCGTATTTTAATCCATTTACTTAATTTAATTCAATTTTCTTCCTTTTCTATATTTTCTTATTAAAACGTATATTATCACGTATTTTTTACAATTATGTTCTTCACAATTCCTCAAAATTACCTATATTTTTTTCTTATATACATCTCGCTTCAAATCTTAATTTTGCTCCTTTTCCCATTTCCTCATTGTATTTCTCATTTCCTACTTTTTTCCTCATTGCATTTTTCATTTCCGCCGTCACTCACCGATTTTTTCCGAATATATTTCTTCCCATTTCCAATTGTAAATATTCTAGTCCTTTCATCTGCTGATTTTCGCGACTTTTTGTTCCATAGTTTTTGTCTTGTTCCACTTCCTATTAATAATTCTATTGGTGTGTTGTCCACCTAATAGTCTCTTACATTCTTTTTCATTTCCTCATTTATCAGCACGTAATAAATTACTGACTTATACTGTGATCCCATATACTTGAAATCCTCTTCTCTGTTGAATTTTTCTTTAAGCTACACTTTCCTTTCTCCGTTTTCAACTTCATCTTCTGACTTTCCAGCAAACTTGGTTGAATTTTTAACAATTTTTGTTTTTTTTTATTTTCGTATTTCTTTAATAAAAAAATGTGTCCAATTTTTTTTTCTATTTTCCTAATATGTTGTCATTTCAAATCCTTTTTTATCGAATACTTGCAGGTAAACGCATCAGGTTGTCGTTTTTTCCTCGTTCGCGCGGAATATGGTAAAAAATTGTATGCGCCCAAATGGTGATTTCACGTTTTCTCAAGCTTTTTTGATTGTTATCGGTGGGGTACCTGAGACGTGGGAAACTTTGTAGAAATTAGAATTTCGCAACGGAAGGTTCGTTTTAATGTATTTTCAAAATTTACTTCTGCGATAAAACAATGAATTTAAAAAAACAATGAACCAAGTAACTTATCAGTCGGATCAACAATTCCCTTGATTAAAAGAAAAGAAAAAATCAAATGATCAAATGTTGATTTGAAGAACGTCAGTTGATCTGAAGACTAAACCATCGACTGAAAAATCACTTCATTGAAATATAATAGAAATGAATCGATTGCAAAGTCAATTGGCAATACAATTCATTCAATCGGTTGAAAAGAATTTTATTAGATTGACAAATCAGTTGATTGAAATAAAATTGAAAATTCAAATGATCAAAAAACATTGTTGGAAATCAAATCAATCAATCAATTCTTTAAATGGTTCATTGATCAATCGATTATTAAATCAATCGATAAATCAGTCAACTGATCGGTAAGTTTATTGTTCATTTATTGATCGAAACAAATGAATCTATCAAAAGATCGGTTGTAGAAAAATCCATTGTTGAAATCTAATCACGTGATGTGTGCAAATCAAGCGAGCGAGTTTCTTGAAACTGATAAATAGAATCAACAAACGGGGAATTAACCTAACAAACTGATAATCATGGTGAAATGAATGGTCTTTCAATCAGGTGGTCTTTTATGAAGTTCAGCCCAACCTAACCTCATTTGTAGTAATTTTTAGTGTTTTTTATTGTCCAGATCAGTCAGTTGAATGATTTTTATTAAGTTTATGATTTTTAACGAGTTTAGATCAGATTAAGTTGATCCTCGTTGATCCGCTTCTGTTGATGAAGAAAAAATTTTAAAATCCCTTAATTCAACTATTTATACAAATTCACCAATAAATTAGTTGCGTGAACAAATGTGTTGACAATTCAGACCGATAGTTGATTAGACAAAAAATGAATAAAAATCAACACATTTATAATTTTGCAACAAATCACTTAAACATAGTCATTTGTTTATTTTTTATCAGCTGAAACTATCATAATCGGTTACATCAACATCTATCAACCAGCAACAAACTAATAAAAATCAACTGAATAGATAGATTAGCTTGATTCAGTTGAATGTGACTCAACTATTGCAACAGGTCAACCAAAATCACTATAAATGAAGCTAAATCAACATTGTCATCAGTAATTGATTCATACTGCGGAACTTAAACCGAAATATCAAAAGAATCAATCGAATCTGTGACAATTAATCAGTAAAAAACAAACTGAATTTGTCTCCAATAATGATTTTTAATCAGGTGATTTTTAAAATAATTTAAGATACTCAACCTACCTAATGTCAATAAATCAGTTGAGTCATCAAATCAGCAAAAATTTAATTGCGCGACAAATGAGTCAACAGGTAGGTTGATTAAACACCAATAAATCCAACTCAACAAATTAAAGTCAACATTGTCAGCTTATGTTTAATTGGGTTGGATTGATGCAAAATCAACATTGTCAGCAATAGTTGATGCAAAATACCAATTTCTTTAATAAAAATGTGTCTTCCACGTTCCACATTTTTCTTTCCACATCTTTCCCTTTTTTTTTGAAATTCAAACATAAACGTACCCCACATGCGGACAAGCTTAGTCAGAACGCCGTTTATTTTCAGATTAACTAATTAATTCAATAACTACGCGAGTGAAGGTTTGTTGCACTTTAACATTTTTTTTTATTGCTCTTCTGTTGTTTTATTTCGAAATTCACGCCTCGATACGCCGACTGAATTTCTCCGGTTCGAGTTTTCGCAGCATTTCCTCGCTTCTTTTCTTTTCCGCTTGGTATAAGTAACCGGGTGCGTGTAATTGAGGAAGTCGCCGCTGATTACCCGGCCAAAGTGTCATTAACGAACCGAGGACGGTTAGTGCACTTTTTCATCTCCTTAATTTCAATATTGACGGTGAAGTAAGACTGCGTTTAAAACGGTAGTAGGATGCGTGTTTTTTGAATTGCGGTAATCGATTTCCGATTGCTACACGTAATATTATAAACATTTTAATTGTAGGAATTATTATGATGATATTGTTTTATATGATAAATCCCAAGTTGTGTAATTAAAAATAATTTCAATGATACATCAAGAAAGTGATTTATTGGTATAGCTAAGAGGGCACAGCTTATTTTATTGTCAAAAAAATTATTTTCCAAATTTTCGAAAAATCAATTTTTTTATTTAAAAAAAATGCACTGAATCCAATTGCCTTGATATCAGGTCATAATAATCCTATAATACGGTGAATGACACTCACTCGTAACAGCGGAAATAAGGAAAAATAATTTGTGGTATAACTGTTTGTTGCCGGAGCGTTTCTTAATTATATCTATAATTTATAATAATAATAATAAAAAAAAATGTCTAAAGACTTTATTATTATACTGAATTAACATTGTCATATTCTAAATTTTCTATGGTCTAATATGAACGAAGAATTTTTATTATTTTTGGATTTATAACATCCAATCAGAAAATTTATTGATCGCGAAAATTTAAAAATTTGGTGTATGTATAAATAAAAGAAACAAAGGTTCAAATAACGAAGAAGGTACAGATGTAACAATTGAAAAATAAGATGAGGGGCAAGACATTGTTCTAGAAATGAAAAATATATTTCTAAGAGAAATGTGAGTTTAATTTTTAAATTAAAATTTATATTACTTTTTATTTATTTATTTTATTTGTTCCCTTTTCCATCTTAACATGTCGAACCTAATCACAAAATGTGGTCACAACTTAAAATTGTTAAAAAAAAGGTGAAAACTCAGAGAAACATGCAAAAAAACATAATTACGATACAATAAAAATAAATTTTAAAACAATTTAGGATCAGGATGTATCAATATAATCATAAAGAAATAATAAATTGAATTTAAATAATAATGTTGAATGGTATCTGAAAGCATATCGTACAGTCACATGTGTGTCATAATAGCAAACGTTACGAGTGTTAAGCCGGCTCCACACATTCGGATATTTGTCAAATACACGAACATTTGTATATTATATATATATATATATACCCTTTTGCGCGAATATTTGTCTTTAAACACCCTATCCATGTATTCGTCTCTTTGCCAAATACACAAATATTTGTCACAAATACCCGAATGTGTGGAGCCGGCTTTAAGACAGTTACCTTTCATGACCTCACTTGTATTATTTTCATGGTTAACATGTACATACATTTCAACTAAAACATATATAACGCGCTCAACGTGGAAGCTTAACATAGAAAACTCTAATTTGGTTAAATTACGTCCCAACAATCACTCGTGATCTATATTTTTGTGCTTTTCAGACATAAAAAAAAAAACAAATTAAGGGAAACATTTCGTCTTATATTAGACCTTTTGATCTGTTGTTTAATATCAAGCATTTTTATTTATTTCATTCCTAGAATTTAGATTTAAAATCTTTCCATCTCTTCCTAATGGACCATAAATCCGTGAGAAAATCCGAAATAAAAACATGAAGAATTTAGGGGAAGTCACTAAGAGATCAAATAAGTGAAAACAAATTCACAAAACATTTTTGAAATAGTCGTTTACAATTTTACACTGCATTGCAAGCTTCACAGTGTAGTACAGGACCGTACTAGAAGCCACATACCTTCAAATATTTTTTGTTCAAAATAACAGTGAAAATATACAGTGTGATGATAAAGTTTGGAACAAAATTCATAAAAGCGTTTTATAATGTTTTTAAGAAAATCTCTCGGAGAGGTCAATTTTTGTTTTTAAAATGCCGTCTTCTGACGTTAATTTTTTTGGAATGACGTCATTTGTTTTTGCACAATGACGTCATCATAAATTTTTTTAAATGACAACCCTCACTTTTTTCTTCGGTTTTTAATAGACCTTTTTACTACTTGAACGGTGATGTAAAAAAATTGGTACCTCACATAACAATTTTTTTGAATAAATGACACATTTACTTCAGATCGTCAGTGGTAATTTAGTAAAAATAATAATCGTAAACATTCTAAATTAAGGCAAATAACAGTAATTTATGTATCTAAGACGAAGAGTGTAGCTTTAAGGTGCAAAGACGTCATTATCGATTTTTTTAAATGACACCTCTTATTTTTTTCTTTTGCTTTTGATAGACCTTCTTGATGTTTAAGTGGTGATTACCAAATTAATTCTTTACATTTTTCTTAAAAAAAATTAAAATTTTTGTTTAAAAGAAAAAATTTAAATGTGTCATTTATTCAAAAAAATTGTTATGTAAGGTACCAATTTTTTTACATCACCGTTTAAGTAGTAAGAAGGTCTATTAAAAACAGAAGAAAAAAGTCGGGTTTGTCATTTAAAAAGAAAAATTGACCTGTCCGAGCGATTTTCTTAAAAACATTATAGAACGCTTTTATGAATTTCGTTCCAAACTTTATCACCACACTGTATATAAACAGACAATAACATGAGGTAGCTGTTTTCCACCGCGATTATTCTTCATGCATTGGTGTTGCCTTGAATTTCATTCCCGCAATTGCTGGCTGCACTTTCATCAACAATATGCTTACGAGTTGCACTTCTTGCCCTAGCAGATTGCTCAAGGCAGGCAGGGTGGAAATTTTGCTTGTACCTAACTGTATTTTTTTAAAGCTTTTGAACAGTACAGATCACAGTTTGTTCACACATGAATGTCACTCATGAATGTCAATGTCCCATCATTAATTATTAATCACTAAAAATCAATCAAGGTTTCTTGGTTGACAATCAAGGTTAAAAGTAGGCCTTGATTGAACTTCTAAGCGTATTGTGATTTTTGAACTTTATAGTAAAAACTTAATAAAATCACCTCGGTTTACAACATTCATGAATGTCAATGTCATGTCATTAAATTATTAATCAATCAAAGTCATTATTGCCAACCAAGAAATTTCAATCAAAGCCTATTTTAATTCACTTTTTTCTCGATCATTGAAGTAGGCCTTGATTGAACTTTCTTGTAATTGTAATGTGTAAGCCTTGATTGAATTTTCTTACTATTTTTTTAAAAGTTTTGAATTTTACAGTAAAAACATAATAAAAACACCTCGATTTAGAAAATTCATTCAAATGTCATGTGATTTATTAATCAAAGTCAAGTTGCCAACAAGAAAGTTCAATCAAGGCCTACTTTAATTTCCCTTTTTCTCGATATTGAAAGTAGACCTTAAATGACCTTTCTTGTAACTGTGTTGAAGGTTTGGAACATTATAGTAAAAAAAAAAACACTTCGGTTTACGTCAATGTCAATTCCACGTCATTTATTTATTAATCAATCAACGTTACCGACCGAGAAAGTTCAATCAAGGCCTACTTTAATTCACTCTTTCTCGAACGTATGGTATTTTATAAATCTTAAACTTTTGCAAAAAATCGTACACAACTCGAACTCGAAGTAACGGTCACGGCGCATTTACTTGTTTATATCTCGTTAACGAGATGGCGTGCCAACAATGGGCGAAACTGGTGTTAATATTCGCGTATGCCGGACAGCACGCGGAAACGACGTTCAAGTTTCCTCATTACTCGGCACAACTTACAACTTGATTAATTAGCCATTCTGCCGAGAAGCGTTAACAACTTGTCAATTAAAAATAACTAGGTCTGCGAGGCGTTCGATTAAGAGACGTATAATTTTTACGACTGAAATCGGAAATTCTATCAAAATTGTTACGATATCGTTCACATATTTACAAACAAAATTATTGGAAAAAAATAATCTGAATATATACAGGCTGTTCTATTTTAAAAAAGTTAAAAAATGGAGATATGCCCAAATGAAGTTGACTGAGTTTGCTCTTTAGGAACGAACACCCAGTATATTAAAATACAACTGTAAACACATCTGAAGGTGTAAGTAGGTCTGTATTAAGATTTTGCAAAATTTGGTGTACTTATTCTAAGAGGTAATCAAAATACAACCGATTTTTTCAAACAATGTAAGAAATGTCAGAAAATCAAAAATATCTCGGAAACTAACGAGTTTAGGGCTGGAGTATGTTATATCTTTTTTATTCATATTCTATTGGTACTTTGAAATATACAATAATATTGGGGGTATTGTATTTAAAAAAACAAAATTTATGTCTATACCACAGTTACGAAACATCCTGTATACATACCATTAATTTTAAATTATAGATCCATCATAATCCTACAACTATTTGTAGAAACTTTTTTTTATATCTGTTACGGTTTACGAGTTATTGAGGAATTCCCTGCCAGTGAAACACCCTGTATAATAATAATAATATTAAATACTTCAAAATTCCTTTAGATATTTTTACTTCCACTTTTCGATCTATTTTTTGTTTATTTTTCTTAGTTTCCCACAATAACATATAATAATAATAATAATAATAATAATAAATACTTCCAAATTTATTTAGATATTTTTCCTTCCGCTTTTCGATCTATTTCTTGTTTAATTTTTAAGTGTTGTTAATTTAACGTAGTTTAATGTAGTTGCAAGCAAGTTATTTCCATAAAAAAATTCTCATTACATACATTTATATACATCGTCCGTGATACAGAGCCTTTTAACATCGCATTAAGTCAAAGAATCGCGCAGTTGAAGGTCTCACATACGCTCAGAATCGATGTTGAAAAATTCGAACATACGCGAACGGAATTGGATTTGATGTAATTAAAATGCCACCACCGTTAAAATAACGTTTCAAAAAGACCGCCGTGTGTAAGCGCTCATTTTAAATCCGACGCCTTATAAATTATCATTAACAAGTAAGATGCTTTATATACGTACGGTGGGGGTTTTGCTTTATTTCTAAAACTCATGTTAGATTATTTAAACGAAAGAAAGAACGATGGTGAAAAAAAGACGACGATTTCAGCAATCTACTTATGATTTATGCGACCACTTATGTAATTTTTAAGCTCGTCGGACGATTTATCTTTGTTGCGTTGATATCGCTTTTAAAAGGCGCAACTTAAAGCTCTGATTTATCGCTTTTCTATTGGATATTCGACGACAACGAATCGATTCTTTCTCGTTTTATTGCGGAATCCTCGTGTCGACGTCTAATTGTCCGTAAAATGCGCTTTTGTACGTGCGATGCGTACTTTTTAATATTTAACGCGCAATAAATCTCCATTATAAATTATTTTCCGTCGTTAATTAGTAGCTTTTTTTTCGATAATCTTTTTTAATTTATCCTTTATTATGAACAGATGTTTCAAAACACGTCGGGAAATTATTTATGGGGGTTTCGATCGAGCTTTTGTGTGTTTAGCTTCGTCATTGTTTAATTTCCCATGTTATAAATTACTAACGTCACATTCTTGATTGTAATTGCTTGAAATTATACTTATTTTTTATTCGTTGGCAAGTCGGTAAAAAACGTGAAAATTTAATAAAATATATTTATTACGACACGCAAACATGTAAAAAGTTAACGAAACACATTTTTATATATTTATGTGTCGTAATAAATATATTTTATTACATTTTCACATTTTTTTACGAGTTGCTTGTTCAGAGTTATAAGTGCATTACTCATCGATAGGTGGCACCTGTACGTGCATTCATTGTAAATTACAAACGCACCAGGCAAGTACGGCAAGCATTAGTCGCTCAAAATAGCCGTACTGAGGACGGGTAATAGCCCAGAAATCAACGTTGGTTTGCGATAAAAAAATCGCTACGAACTGTTATTGTTTTCAAAACATTAAAGAAAATAATAATAAATGAAAGATTGTTTAAGGGTTAGGGGTGTAACATAAGAGAGATTTGAGATGTTTCCCACATTCGAAATTACTTTCTTTTTTATGAACTTATCGCTTAGCTAATTAGTTACTAAATTAGTTAGTTGGTTAATTGTAATACTTAGATAGTTTTTAGTTTTAATTTATCTATTATATATTTGTTCCAGAGTAAGAGCAGCTGCTTGCACTCTAATTAACCACATCCTATACAGTGTGGTGATAAAGTTTGGAACAAAATTCATAAAAGCGTTTTATAATGTTTTTAAGAAAATCGCTCGGACAGGTCAATTTTTGTTTTTAAAATGCCGTCTTCTGACGTTAATTTTTTTGGAATGACGTCATTTGTTTTTGCACAATGACGTCATCATAATTTTTTTTAAATGAC
>JAFFZR010000686.1:0-13152 GCA_018397195.1 Lethrus apterus
TAACGCACGACCTCATGTTGCTAGGGCTTCTTTGGCTCATTTTGAGTACTATCAAGTTGCTTTGTTGCCTTGGCCACCCAGATCTCCCGATCTTTCACCAATCGAGCACGTCTGGGATATTATGGGAAGAAGATTACTCAATTTACCCCACCCTCCACAAACTCTAGCGGTTCTGCAGCACGAGTTACAGATAGCATGGGATGAGATACCTCAGGAGAAAATCGATCACCTTATTAGAAGTATGCCCAGACGTGTTAATAAGTGCATAAGACATCGTGGTGGCGCAACACATTATTAAATTTTTTTGAAGAAGTTAACAGTTTAATTTTTATCAAATTTGGATAATTTACTAGTCGAACTCGAATATACTTGCATATTAAAAATTGTTCAAATAAAATAATTATTACAGGGTGTTCTTTTTTCTATATCAATTAGTATATATAAATAGCGGCACCGTACCTTGCTGAGAGGCTTCGCAAAATCCGTGCAGTTGAATGCCACCAGGAGTGCCAATCTCCGAGTGGCATTCAACTGCAAGGATTTTTCGCGGGACGATAAAATGGTTTGAACCTTGCGGTTGCATACTATTAATAATTGAACCGAGTACGTTTGCCTTATAATTTATTGTTAATATTTCTTGTCTTACAACTTAAGATATAATATTTACACATCTCATACTTTTGTGCATCTACTATAGTTTTCCCACTAACAGAAAAAATAAAAGGAACATGTAAACGACGACAATAACATTGCTCGAAAAACGCGAATATTTAAGACGCTCTACCTTTAAACATGTGATATTTTGACGTATTTATATACAAATAATATGACACAGTCTCTGCAATACACCATAGTTTTCAAAATAATAATAATAATAAATAAGAACTATTAATAATTTTTGTTTATATTCAACACGGTCCAACTATGAACAAAGCTGGGGAACATCCAAAATTAAAACGAAATAAAAGGTGTGTTAAGGGTAGCGGTGAGATGAGGGTAAACTGTGGGCATATGTAATTCGATAGCATATAGATTACGCCTTCTAATGTTGTGTATAACTTTTTTATGCAAAACAAATTAAATAAGAGAACTATGGTAGATTGTGTCAATTTGCTTAAAACTTTTGAATTTAATAGGTATATTATCAATTTTTAAACGGAACGTTACAATCGAACATTTATTGCAAGACGACCTGTCTTTTGTAAATAAACTGCAATTTAAGTTAATCGAGATTGCATCCTAAAACTGAGTGCGATATCACCACCTTTTTTTATTTTAAATTGTGGAGATCTTACTTTGATCGTCGGAGCATAACAGTTAATTAAAATAAGTAAAAAAATTTGATGTTACCGACTTCCGTTAACGAGTGAAATTAAAACTTCTGCAGAGTCGACTTCCGATAAAATATAACGTTTCGCATTTTTACTAATGAAGAAAGTTGAGCGAAACTTCAGTAGGCTTCGCAAATATTTTATTTTCCAAAGCGCCGCATTGTTCGAAAACAACGCGAAAAACAAACAATTGAGGTCGAAGTAATAAGTGAACTATTTTAATAATATTAAGTAAGGTTGCCGGTGTCACATCGATTTCGAATCAGTTAACTAACGAAACACTTGTTAAACTAAAGTTTGTATAATTTTGGATAACATTTCTCTGAAAACAAATCGCAATTGCGAATTATCTTGCCAATTATATTTGGAAAAACTGAAAAAAACGATTATAGTTTTTTGACCGTAACCACTTTATTTTTAAATTCTATAAAAACTCGCTTAAAATTGGTTATTATGGTCATTGATTCATATGAATCTTTTTGGGACCAGTCACAGTATGTATATTTAGCTTGTTACTCCAGAAGTCCGTATTTCTAGAGCACCGTTAATTACATACTTCGATGCCAATTTTTATAGAGCAACTTTTCGAGATTAATCACTGTTTTTACTGTCTATATACATTTTATGTTCAATGGAACAGAAATCAACCCAGTCAAATACATTTCAGTGTATCTAATTGTAACTTAAAAAGCCCAGCCCATTCTAATTAATTCCATTTGAAGCTTCACATACCCAATGTACTCCAATAAATCCCAACGTGATCTAAATTCGGAACCTCTCGACTTTTCGAATTCTTCGTAACTCGGCCACATAGATCGGCATTATAATTGCCCGTCTCGACGTTCAAACATTAGCCGCGCCAAATACCATCAGTTATATTGTGTTTGCCGTCTAAATCCCGCACATAATCCTAACGATCGCCGTTATGGCGGCGAATTTACACGGCACACAATGGCACGGATGTAGTACACGCGACGTCTATATTTCACCTGATGCTCGTCGGATTTTGTTGTTCGTCGCGCTGCGCCGGGGACCGGAATCATGCCGGGAATTTATTCCCGATAATTCGTATTTACGACGGGGAGCCCATTCGGGAGTGACGGGGACGATATAACTTTGTACCAATCGCGTCACGCAAACCAGCCGCGTCGTCTAATCAACTTATAATTTAATTAAAGTCTACAAGTCGAAATTGCCGGCTCGGCATTTGCATTAATCATTCGATGCGCGCATACGCCACAAGCGCTAATTATGATTGATTGCGCTTGGATGACGGTGTTGTCGGCGCATTTTTTCCCCCCGATCTGATATGAATGTCATACAAACAATCCCGAACGGTTTGGGATTTTATGGACCAATGGCGAACTTGCACATTTTTTTATTTGCCAAATGGATAGAACATTAAAAAGTAAAATATTCGTATTTTTACATTGCTTTTTGTCCAAAGATAAAAGCATAAAAAAAATAATGAAACTTGAACTATCAAATAATCGGCCATACACAAATACATATTGCGATCATCCATTTGCTCTTACAAGTAGGAAATATAACAAGATAGAAAGTCCTCTTGGATTGGTCAATAGGAACATTATCTTAGATCCAAACCAAACCATTGTTATTTTCCAAACAGGTAAAGGCGCTGATAGATGTACTCAAAGTTACCGGCAGCATTCACCATTGACGTAAAATTACCGGTGTACTAGAAGTATGGGCGGATTTCTATAGTACCAAGCTGCTGACCTTTGCCAAAGGTACTTCAATGTACACCTATAGTGTCGGTTAAAACTTGTGAATAGCGCCGAATGAGATGAGCGCTTTGGTTTGCTCGATTGACATTAAATCAACAAACTAAACACACTGTGCGCTCTTGTATTGTTTCCGCCGTTCTTTATTCGGTAATTCATTGCCAAGTCGTGAGGTGCTGATCACAGTATAGGTTAGTTTATAATTTAGGTTAATATAATATAGTTTGTTGTGTCCAAATATGTGTAAAAATTCATAAAAAAATGCAAATTCATATATAAAAAAAGACTGAAAAACGTACGTAAATTGTACTTTTAGCGATGATTTATTTTCACATGCACTTTCTGTGAAGTTCTATGAAATGATGTCCTAGTAGTAAAGATTAGGGCATTTCTGCCGTTCTTTAAGATGAGATTTATGGAAGTTTTGGTAGTTTAAGTTACTTTTATTCGTAGTCTTCTGCCAGGACCATCAGGCTACAGCTCGGATAATTCTTTACCACAGATTTCCGAGAAAGTATCTTTTAAGGAGAAAGGTAATCATTTATTTTATTTACGAAGGTGTAACTTAAATAGGAAGTTAGCATACTTCCTTAACATACATGATGATGTAAAATGGTAATATAAAAAACAAGTCAATAATGAATTTAATAAAAATAAAATGTATAATATTTCTGATTGAATAAATAAATAATTAGCAAATTAAAATTAATTAATTTCCCTTTACATCATTCATCAGTTTTATTCACAGAACAGCAGAATAATTTGAAAGTTGGGATGAGTTAAAATAAAATACCTTTCAGAAAATAATACTTATTTATTAAATGTACACTTCAGATGCAATATATCATTCATTCGTAGCATCAGAAATGTTGTACATTTAGTAAACATACTGCGGTGTTATTTCATTAATTGACAAACACATATAATAATATAGTCAGGTTTCTGTAATCAAATATAATAAAATACAGGTTTCTATACTATTGTTTATTATTCGTACGTGAACTATTACAAATTACCACTAGATGACGCTTTACTCGCATGAGTATGATGTGGTTATGTACAAAATGACAGAAATTAATGGTGTAATTATAATACGTGTTATAAGCAAACAGGTTGAGTACCAATAGTTCATGTAATTATTTGTGATTGATTGTTTTTATGTGTGGTGACTGTACCTATTTTCCTGGCAAGTAACACAATACAGTGCGAGTGTAAACTAAGGAATAAAATTCGTTAAATATTTATCCCTACATGCTGGCAATTTTCCTCATATAGGTCAATTTTTATTTTTAAATCCCCATCTTTTGGCATAAATTATACCTTTCTATCCCAATTAGTGGCGGCGTAACGGGGGGCAACTCGAAAAATTTAAATGGCAACGGGGGTCAAATTTTACATTTTAGAAAAGATCGTTTCATCTTCTCTCTAGCAGAGAAACAATTTTTTTAATCGGTCGATTAAAACAAGAAAAAAATAGCTTTCAATTTCACAACGCTTATAAATTCGTTTGAATTTTGTAATTATTAATCAACACAACACAACTCCTTGAAAACATACACAAAAAACCCAAATAAATAATCTTATAGGATAAGATGCTCAAACTGAGCTTCATCAGCTTCCTGACAGATAACCAAACGGTTGCTTTTAAGTCGTCGATGTTATTGGATTTTGTTGTGTATACTTTAGTTTTTAGATGTCCCCATAAAAAAATAATCGCTGGGCGGCGAACGCGCGGGCCACTTCAGAGGTCCTCTTTTCACCCAACCCAAACCTCCTTTTTTTGCCAGGGGAAATCCTTTAAGGACATTGCGCGCTCGGCTCAATCGGTTGGTGCAATACACGGTCTACTCACTAAAACCCCTCGTTTCTTCGCCACTAAGCACGACTCCCGGAATCATCCTCCTGGATATACTTCGGTGGGTCGGCTGGCTAGGTGTCTCTCCGATTTATCCCTGCTGTTGCCGAAATCTCTCGTCTGCTTCCTTTCTGCCCATGATGTCCATGGCATACTTGTGTACGGCGTTCCAATTTTTCCTGCTGAGAAGCATTTCGTCGACCAGATTTTCCTCTTCCTCGGCCCGTACATGATCAGAGCCTCGGTCTTTTCCGGAGCGAGGCATAATCGATTCTCGATCAACCATTCCTCCAGCCTTTCGGAGTTCTCGGCGACCCGATGTCGCAGTTGATCGACCTCTTCCGCCTCCACGATTAGAGCGAGGTCATCTGCATACGCGAACGTCATCGCCCCGGGCGTCAGTTCTATGCCTAGGATGCCGTCGTACAGCACGTTCCACAGCAGAGGACCCAGCACGGAGCCCTGTGGCATGCCTGTGGTTTCCATCCTGCACTTTCCGCATAGCAGCACGGTGCGGTCGGAGAAGTAGCTCTCGATTATGTTGGCCAGGTATTCGGAGATACCCCGCTTCCTCAACGCCCCCAGTATACGTTGCCAGCTCGCGATGTTGAAAGCATTTCTTACGTCTAGGGCTACCATCGCCACCCATTTGGCTCCCGACCGCACAGCGTGCTCTTTCAGGGCCTGGACAGCGTGGATCGTTGATCTGCCTTTCCTGAAGCCGTACTGCCGGTAACTGACCCCCCCCCCTAGTTCCTCCACCTTGCTTTCGATCCGTGTCTTAACTAGTCTTTCGTACACCTTCCCCAACGAGTTTAAAAGACAAATGGGTCTGTACTTTGGGGAGGAACCCTCTGTTGTTTGCTTGGGGATTACGACCAGAGACGCCTCTTTCCACCTCTCGTAAAACACCTGTACGGCCAGCTGCTTCCAGAACGACCTGGATTGCGACCTTGACCGCCTCTTGCGGTATGCGATCCGGACCAGGGGCTCTTCCGTTCTTGAGGCCTTTGACTGCGGCATCTAGTTACTCTCGAGTGAAAGGCGGCGCGTCCTCCACTGGCTTTTTGAACGTCTGCCATTTCTCCGTTAGCGCCGCGAATAGTTCCTTGGCCACTTCCTTCACCTTCCAACTCGGTAGGGTGTACGGCGATCTCTGTTTTTTGAGGTTTCTCGTCACAATGGTGTAGGCGTCGCCCCAAATGTCGTTTTCCAGCGCGTCGACGAGCTCCTTCCAGAGCTTCCGTTTGTTTTCTCTGATGAGTTTTGTCAACTCTTTCCTGCAACCTCTGTATGTACTCTCCAGCTCTTCCGTCCGAGGGTCTCTCCTTTTGTTTGCCCTTGTTAATGTGCGTCTGGATGCTTGACACCTAGTTCTTATCGTCTCTATCTCCGCCGTCCACCAGTACGGTTTGTTTGCTCGCGGCGCTATCGCCCTTGTTGCTTTCCTGAGAGCGTTGGAAAATTTGTACGCGACCGACCTCGGGGAATCTATGCACGCGTCCTTACATTCGTCTTTCAGCAGTGTCCCAAAAGTTTCCCAATCGATGCTGGGTTTGCATGGTCCTTCTTGCCTTGGGACCTTCATCGTGACGTTAAAGCATATGATCCGCGATTAACTTCTCCATTAAGGGTAAATGTTGCTTCATCAGAAAAAAATATTCTGGTCGCTAAATCGTGATTTCGATTGCACATTTCCATCATTGTTTCGCAGAACACTAATCGGTGATCTGGATCATATTCACTTAATTGGTGGATTATCCTAAACTTATATGGATGATATTTTTCAATTTTTAAATATTTGTTCACTGATCTCTGATTTATTCCGTTGTCCAGAGCCAATTCTCAGGATGTTCGAGGTGGATTTTCTTGTAGGGCGAGTAGCGTATCAAGCCTATTGTCAAGGGGTATCTTCGGGCGTCCAGTCCTGGGCCGATCTCTAATATACCCTTCTTCCCAGAACTTGGGTCCTATCTAGCTAACTGCTGATGGGGGATATTTTAATCAGGATATTTATTATTAAATAAAGTGCAGACTTCCGTCTGATAACGGCGTTTTTCACCACAACCGAGCATAATTAAGATTTCAATACTTTCTTTTTCAGTTAAACGTTCCATTTTCTTTTTAACACAACTTGGAACTTAACAAATCAAACGCAATAAGGCAGTTCGTTCAATTTGATTCACCAAACTGACTAACCACAATGCAACTAACTGACAGACTATATTGCGATAAGCAAAAGCAAGAACGTCCCACCAAAAAAGTCAAAGAGAGATTATTAGTAATGGAATATTGAAAGCTATTTTTTTCTTGTTTTTACCTGTCCGAGGAAAATTGCCAACAAGTAGAGATAAATATTTAACGAATTGTATTCCTTACTTTACACTCGCATTGTATATATTACTTAAATCACACATTCGTTGTGCTAACATGACATCTCTATTGATTTTTATGAAAACAAAAAATATTTGATGTCTATTGTCACTATCTTCAATACTGGTGGTTTCAGTACTCCTGGGTTTTAATTATGTAATTTATACAAAATTTTGCAAACCTAACCTTACTGTGACTGTTAGATGAGTTATGGGTTCTTCCCCACACAACTCGTTTAAAACTTACAATTTTGTTTAAATATTCAGGGTTTATCACCTGTGTTCTTTACAATTCTTTACTTTATGTCGTGGTTCTCACCTACGATGTATTTATCTTCTAAATGTGTGAACTGAGTACGATTTTGAACATGTGTATCATTTTGCAACTTTAGTATTACAATTTTAGTAAGGACGCCACTTACTGTTTGTTAATGTGGTAGGATTCTCACCACTACCTTTAATGAACAATTAATGATAACTTAGTAAGGACTTTTGGCCTCTTACTACTTGTGAATGCAGTAAGATTCTCACCACTACCTTTTAATGAACACTTGGTAATAATTTAGTAAGGACTTTTCGCCTCTTACTAGTTGTGAATGCGGTAGGATTCTCAGCACTACCTTTTAATGAACAATTAATAATAATTTAGTACGGACTTTTCGCCTCTTACTATTTGTGAATGCGGTAGGATTCTCACCATTACCTTTTAATGAACAATTGATAATAATTTAGTATGACCTTTCGCCTCTAATTATTTATTAATGCGGTAGGATTCTCACCACTACCAATTACTAAACAAATGAAAATGGAGATATTTCACCACTATCATAAAATTCAAACATTTCAAATTGTTTAATGAAGACTTTCGCCCTTTATTAAATTAAATCAAACAAAAATATATTAAATATTAAATTCTTAAGTGTATTTACCTGTCCTGTTGACGCCAAAATCGGATCTGATCTCTGATCAACATCAGACACCGGATCCTTGTCAGCATTTTCTGTGGATGTACACGAAGATCCAGGATAAGAAGGGCAGAACGTAATTATTCGTTGCCGAACTAATTACCTGGGTCCGACCATCGCGCTACCCATATTTCAATTATTGTAATCAATTATCATTAAATTTAATCAATCGATTTTTATTGTATTGTGTTTAATCAATTATTATTATTATATTTTATAGTGAAATAAAACTTTTTAAAAAAGAAATTTCGCCGAACGAACGATTTAATTTACATATTTAAAGCGAATATGATCCTTATTTTAGCTATCGTATTCAAATAACATAAAATTCCCTAGGAATCATTGCTATTTTAGCTTAAAAACTAAATATACAACTCAAAACAACCCTCATAATCCACACCACATAATTCCCATAACCAACCCTCATTCAACCAAAAACATCCCATACCGCTAGAATTTGCGGTATGGGATGTTTTTTAAAAAAAAGCAAATTGTAAAATTAAATATGTCTAAATAAAATGAAATTTTCGGTGCACGTATTCTAGGATTCTACCCCCCTGGGTTGAATATTGAAAATTTCTTTTCTGTTTATTTCTTTCATAGATTTTTCGACCATCCAAACCTTCTTTTTCGGTATTTTCCTTATGGTTAGGGTTTTCCGTATATTCCTTGTAAATTCCTAGTTCCTATATTTATTACTTCATTATTTTTCTTGCTTTTTTTATAATAATTAATATATGCCACTTCCTTGTCTTTTGTTTGGATCGTCGTTTGGTTGTTCATGTGTGTTTTGCTAGTTTTTTGTCTCTTGTAATTGTTCTAAGCCTTCGTCCCATTTCCAGCATACTCCATTTATTATCAGTTTTTTATATCCTATTTTTGTCGTGTTTTCTTTTTCTCTTTCCTCCTTTACTATTTCTCTTATTGTTTTTTTGTATTCCTCATTCTTTTTTCGTAAAGTCTGAATCAATGAAGATCTTTTGTTGGAGACTCCTTCATTTACTTTTGTTCTTTAAAATGTCGATTTTGTACGCAATGCTTTGTATTTCTATCAAACACACGCTCTCCTATTTTTTGATCACTTTTTATTTTAACATCCACTTGCAATAGTTTTGATAAAAAGTTTTCCAACATTCCTTTCAGTACTTCATCTCTCAAATTATTGAGTTTGATTGCGGAGCGAAATTATTCAAATTTCGCTGTGCCAAGGTGTTATAAATAAAGAAAATTTACTTTATAATCCGTTTTAAATAAACTTTTTTAGCTTGTTTAAATATCAGAAGTGCTGTTTCTGCTATTTCTCTTCTATCCTTCAAGAACTCTATTAATTTGTTGTTATATTTAGTTCTACAAAAATTGTTCACAATTTTTATCCTGTTCGTTTCCTGTTTGTAGACAAATAACTTAACACAAAAAGGAACGATATTAAAGAATATTTAAAGAAATGCTATTAGAGAATACGAAAAGTCATGAAAACTTATTTAAATAATGTCCATAGATAATAATAACCTATACAGGATAGAGAGGCATCTTTCTTATTACGTTTCAGAACCATGTTTTACTCCATCTAACGAACTGGAAGAAACTTACGATATTGTAAAACCACGGGGTGGGTGTATTCAAATTAAAATACACATAAAATCCTTAGAAACAACTAGATAATTATTCCTGTGGAAAATACGAGAAATTATATCAATTTATTTTCACTAATACAAGCAAAAGCAAATCTATTCACTAATATTAATTTAACAAGAAGGAAATTAATCTTTGCAAATCGATGCAGCAGAGATTTGTTATAACAATAATACATTATAATTATTATGCTTTAATAAAGAAGTATTAATAAGATTTGACAGATATTTTGAACATTCATAAATATTACACTGATATACCTATTGATAAATAAAGTACACTTCCTTCCAGTAACTCCTTTGATGTTTCACTAAGTCTTAGAAAGTGCAAAATATTATTTAAGGCTGACAATGTCCATAAATTTAGTTCTATATTGTCATTTATATGACATTCTACGCCTGCTACATAAAAATCGCATATGTTGTTGACAAATGGCGGAATGTAAGATATGATTTAATGAGCTGCTAACGAGATTAAAAATTTAATTAGAATAGATATTTTAATTTTCATTGTGATTCAAATAAAATTTTGCTTTTGCAATTTTATATTTTATATACAGTTCTACTGACATTATCTCGTGGCGCAATCTTACGAATTACAATTCATTTATCTAATCTCACAGCGCCTTCATAAATGTGGAAGAAACTAAAACATGGTTCGACAATGGGCTATTAAAGATAAAATCCCATGAATATGTCATAAATTTCAATTTTTTTATTGTAACCATGACAACGATATTATAATCAGTATAATTCTTTAATTCGTCATAATATATAGTTTTCTCAGAAGTCTACGTAAAGATAAAAAAAGATGATAGGTACATGGTGGATCAGCGTCTCTACTATTTGGAGACTAACAATTGTTTGGAACAAGGATAAGGTTTCAGTTGGCCAATCCAAGTGGACTTTCTGTCTTGTTATATTTCTATTGTTAGGATCGGTGTGGTTTAGACTGTCACCATACTGTCACGTTCTAAATATGCGGACCAACCTATGTTCTATTTACTGTGCTAATACCATGGGTAGCGATCTCTAATGGAAATGACAAACTTTATGTTCTTCTAACTTCTATAAAATCAAACGTATTCTGTAACTCCATATTAACTTCTTATGATTGATACGTAACAATAAATTAAAGTAATTATTAAATGGAAATAGTCAATGTATCTATACAGAAGAGACGGACCTTTTATGTCATCAAACATAAATGCGGCGACGGCGCGCCGCATCGACAAATCCATAGGGAATAGATAGGTAGGTATTCTACGTCATCAGAATATACGCGTTGGCATACCTATTATATTGTATCATGGACATACCTATTATATTTGTATCACGATATCGCCGTCAAAAAAGAATTGTTTCGAAACACATATTTTATTAATCATAAATTAATTTATATTCAAATTTTTGTAATTGAAGACGCGAATGGATGAAGGTGTTATGCTACAATTTTTCAAAAACTTTTATTGCATAGATGAACGTTTTATATACCCATTTTTTAATTCCCCCTTCGAAAATCTCTTCAAAAATTTATAAGATTTATTTAATTTCTGAGATTTCTGAAGACGAAGATGTACACATAAAACCTTCGACCATGCAAAAATAAACGCTTTTATAAAATTGTAACATAACACCTTCATCCACTCGCGTCTTCAATTGTTTAATGACATATTATGTATATCTTGTCAACGAGCTCTTAATAACAATAATAGCAAAATACTATCGCGTTTAACATATTTTTTATTTTTAAAAGTTCTGTCGTAAACAGCTGTAATAATTGTGTTGTTAAATTTAACTCTGCAAGCAAATTCCTTTGTTGAATAATCGGTATTATTATTACATATAAAAACGAACGAATTACTGTCTAAACAAAATTATCAATAATAATTTATCTGTGAAATGTCGAAACTGGGAACAAAAAATTGATTTTTCGCCTTAAATTCCCCTGTGCTCGAACTTCGGAGCTGTCATTCGTCATATCGTTCCGTTAAATCGTTAAATCCTCAACGTTACTACAATGGAGCGATGAAAAACCGCGCGATAAACACACGCAGTGTGTGACAAACGGACCGCATCACGGTTACACGAATAATCAGTTCATTTGTGTAATTCGATGCGAATTAATTAAGATCTAACGATACAACGAACGCCGTTTGTAGAGTTTCCGACTGCATTTTTCAGTTATTAATTTTCGAATAACTGTCGCTGTGCAAATTTTTTGTATGCATAAACGATCTGACAGTTCTTTGTGTGCAGTGGACAGTATATGGACAGTTTGCACAAGGCTGAAAAAACAATTAGTAATCATAGGAACACTATTTTTATTTTGGAGTTGGCCAAATCACTTTTAAAAAAACACAAGACAATTGAAGCGAACTGTACTCGCTCCGCTCACGAATACAATTGTAAATTTATTGTTCATTACAAAGATTAAATAGTATAAAAATGCTGACAATTGTCTATAATATAATATTATCTCAACTAAGCTATACTGTATTCTTAACTCACTTGAATTTTTACATTTACAGTATTTTAAAATACATGCATATCACAAATTGAAATAAATGTGTAATAAAAACAAGGATAAAAATTCAATTAGCACTTAGGACCATGGTAAAGTTAATAATAGGTCT
Source organism: Lethrus apterus (assembly GCA_018397195.1). NCBI lineage: Eukaryota > Metazoa > Arthropoda > Insecta > Coleoptera > Geotrupidae > Lethrus > Lethrus apterus. The sequence goes on from JAFFZR010000686.1 coordinate 12,536, forward strand.
GTTTGGTATCCTGAACTGGTGCACACTTTTATTGGGTTATGCGTTTGTTATACTGTAGTGCTGGGGTCCCTAACCCTATCCCGCGGGCACCGTGGCGCCCGCCGAACGTTTTACGTGTGCCCGCCACTGTGCGACCACGATACAAAAACATTAAGTTTTCAATAAACCGCCGCGCCGCGCTGTACTGTACAGCCAGATTGTTGACAGTTTACGAGCCGAGCCGGCTATGAAATGTTTACGTCGGCGTGAGTGGTGGGAGTAGCTAAGTTAGTTTGTGCTGTGTAAGATAAACGTACATTCAACGTATCTAGTTCATTATTTATTCCTAGTTATGTGGTGCTATTTTTAGTACACGTTGTATCCTACTTCATTGTTGTTAAATACTTTGTTATTTTAACCCCAAAATGAGTGGATCAAGTAAAAGAGAACGAACCTATAATTTTAACACTGACTGGGAGGAATCATATTGTTTCGTCAATTTTAAAGATAAATGTGTTTGTTTGTTGTGCGGCAGTAGTGTTGCACTGGCGAAAAAACATAATGTTGAACGTCACTTCCAGACAATCCATGCCACTTTTAATACCAGCTATCCACTTAAATCTGAATTAAGAAAGAAG
>JAFFZR010000691.1:0-12904 GCA_018397195.1 Lethrus apterus
CCAGGGGACCGACCACCAATTGTGGCTTCGGTCACGATCTCCTGAAAATTCAAGGATTCACACAACGTCGCCACGGAGGTAGCCATAGTCGACCTGCGTGTAAACTGGACCAAGGATAACCATAATTGAATTTGGATTAACGCGGGACATTATTTAATTAGTAGGTAATGTTAACGGTCAAAAAACCCGCACGGAACACTCCTTGGTGCTTCCATCTTGCTCCTTGGCTACACCGTACTGATGAAGACCAATGAGTCTGAAACACGTGTCTACGGTTTGCTCTGTTCCGTGCGGGTTTTTTGACCGTTAACATTACCTACTTATATATATATATATACAATGTGTGTTTAAAATGCCTCAGAGGCAATAAGATGTAATAAACACTCAAATTAATGTATTTTGATAAAGGTTAAAATATTTTAACCGAAACGTAAATAAAGAATAATAAAAAAAAAAAACAAAATGATCTTTTATATGTCGGAATTCCCAATAAATAAATAAACTCTATATATATACTGATTATAATGTTGAAATCTTAAGGAGAATTATTTGATTTCTAAAATATAGATTTATAACAAATTTTGTAATATTCCATTGAGAATTGAGAATTTATAATAAAGAAAAAGCTTCAAAGCGGATGTTCGCTATTGGGAAATATATAGATTTTATCAGATTTAGGGTATGTCACTATTGCGTTACAAAATTCAATAAAGTTCAGCTTACATTTTCTTGGCAAGAAAATCGTACATCTAAGACATTTTTATCATAAAACCATCCATCCATCTTACGTAAATACATCATTTAAAAAAGAAATTTGTGTTTAGTTAAAATTGATACAATTTTGATCGAATTTTAGAAAACAGGCTAGAAAATTTGCATGGAAACGTAACGAGTAAAAAAATGACTGGAAGGGAGAATTCATAATGTGGAAAATGAATTGTGTATAAAAGAAGATGGAGCTGGATGGATGTGTCTTAAGAAAATTGCAAAATGAAAGTAATAAAATCATAAAAAAAATTTTTAAAAATAAACGAAACTAAAAAACAGGGTGGAGTTATTTAAGATTATATTGACTTACAAAACCCAGAAATATAAAGAAAATACCAAAAACAAATCACAAGGAGATGAACGAACCAGCATTATACTGATGTCAGTTTAGAATGGAAAGAAATTGAAGACATCATCCAAACAACAACAACAGAAGTAGTACCAGAAAAATAACATCCGAAAAAGAAAAAATAGTGGAAAGGAAGGAAATACCTAATATATTATTCAATTATATTCATAGAGTCTTTGTGGTTATAATCCCAACATTCAATATGCATGTAATTTATAATCTCTTTGAAATCGTAAGCCAAACACGTCGCTTTATAACAAAACGCGAAAATTATAGTCCCATAGTTAAAATTACAAACACAATAACCGAATTTATCGCATCGTGCTATCATTAATTCTCATTTAATTCAATTATTGGTTTTGTCAATTAATTTTAATATTTTCCAAAACGAACGGTTAATTGATTTATCACATTGTCGAGTATTTATCGGGCAATTAACGTGGGTTACTTTAAGCGTTTAAAAAATAAATTTACATGAATTACACTTTAAATCGCTGCGCGTTTTGGATTTTATTCTCATCCCTCGGGGTCTTTTAGTCGTTTTTTTTTTAAATTGCCTGTCCATTTTTTTATTTCGCGTGCGTCGTTACATTTTATTATTATCATTTTTTCGCATTTTCTTTGTGGAAAAGAATATTATCGTTGGTTGAGACTTGGTTATTCCATTTACTCGTAACATCAAAATTGAAAGAATTTTCTTAATTAAATTATTTTTTGTTATAACAAATCATTTTATTTGAATGAATAAAGGACCCTTTTAGTGAAATAAATCGCAGGATACACATAAATAGTCTAATCAACGATGCGTGAAAACGCAAGAAATTGAAACTTCTTTGCACGGTTATCTCCCCTCGATCTTTGTCTAAAAGGTCGATCGATCTCCACAAAAAAAAAATCACAAAATATTCGAACTATTTCAAAGATGTTTCGATTTTTTGATTAAATTCCTATAATTTTCCTCAAAGATGCCACGCTAAGTTTTCATAAAATGAGACGTGAACGTCTCCTGTCAAATGAAATTTTATTTGAAGGGCAAAACTCGCGAAAATTATAAATGATACGTGCCGCTACGTGTCTCGGTCTCGCGTAATATATTGCCGTTGTTTCATCGAAATTATTATCTTTCGAATGGTTTCCATAACGTATTTAAACCAATAAAAAAAAACGCGCTAAAATTATTTTTATGTAAAGTTGTTAAAATCCGTGTTGAAATTTACATTACAAAATTTCGTAATTCAATAAATTGTGTTGAAATTCAACAGCAATCCTAAAAAGCGAGTTAGTCAGTGAGTTAGAGCTATTCAAGTTTACAGTACTCACCGATAGGTGGCGCCATGCATTCGTTGTAAATTACAACAGTTGAAACAGGCATATGTCGCTAGTGCGGCAAGCATTAGTCGCTCACAATAACCGTAATGACGACGGGTAATAACCCAGAAACTAATGCAAGTCGAGCTAAAACTATTGAAAATATGTCCAAACGTTGCACAAAAACTGTTGGCAGTGGAAAAGCGATTTAAAAGATGTTACCATCATTTCCTGCTGGCATAATAATTGTAAATTTCCAAAAAAGCAGCTGGAGGTCACGTGATGGAAAACTATTGAAAAATTGTTTGTTCAAAACCGTTTTAAAGTTGTTCAAGAGCGTCGTTTTCTTCTGGCAAAATTATAAATTTTCCACAAACAACTGGATGTCACGTGATAGAAAAGTAATGACGTTAGCTCAATCATCGCATTCTTTCCACAAATTTACTCCCATCAATATAAGTTTGCTCGCTCAACCTCAAACCTTAAAACACCAAACAAATGTTTTTATTATAAATTTTAGTTAGTGAGTTGCTGTTACGAATTAAATTTTAAATTAATTAAATTAAAATTTTTAAACTCAAACAAATTTTTCGAAACCTTAGATCAGAATGAAAGCAACTTGTTCCCAGTTATTTTCGTGTTTTTTTTTTTAAATAAAATACAAGAATTTTGATTTCGATCAGTTATTTTTGTTGTTTTTTTTTTTTGTAAATAACACAATATTACACGATTCATACTTTCAATTAAAAATAAATGTATGACTCAATTACGTTACAAAGATTAAATTTGACGTCAAACACCGCATCTAATCGTATCATTTATATCATCATCCGCAATGCAGATATTTTTTACCCAAATTAACAAGGTCCTTCATTGTAAATTGCAAAACGTCGCTGTTTCTTTTCATTGCGTCGCACGTCGCCTGAGTGAACGGCTTTGCTGAGCAAATAGTTTAGCGTCAAAAATTAATTACATAAATGAGCTTGTTGCACAATCTGTACGTCACTGTGGCATAAAAGAATTGTTTATAAATCACGATTTAAACTTTTTTGTTAAATCTTATGACAATAATCCAACGCAAAATTTGAATAAATATTACATTCTTATCGCACCAAAGTTACAAAACAAATACGAAACATAACAAATATTTGCATAATAAGATTATTATTTAAATAGAAATAAATTTTAAGAGTTATAATTTCGTGGATATTATACTTTAGCGTTAAACACTTCGATATTGACAATTTTATTAAACTTAACGTAAACTTTATTAAAGTTAACGTAAACTTTATTAAACTGGGGACAATATAACGATGCAAATGTGCCCCTAAGGAAACACAGAAAATGTCCTTGTACGTTCCAATAAAATTTCTAAATATAACCTTAATATGGTTTGCCCCAAAGAACAGTTTTCATATTATAGAAATATTGATTTGGGATAATGTCGTGTATAACGTGCTGAAATGTGCTGAAATGTTATCATACAACTAACCAAATATTTAAGTCCTATATTAAATAATGGATATAATTGATTATTATTTGTGTTTAATGTGACGCCGATAAAATATTGCCAATATTTACTTAATTTATTCCTAAAATGATTTATTTAATTTTTGTAATGATTTTTAGTTATTTTCTGTTTCTTTTATTTTTGTCAATTTTTATACTTGTTTTTGTTTTGTTTTGTAATTCTTCATTCCTTGCGTTTTAAATCGTTTTGGATAATTTTTTTTCAGAAAACGATTTTTAATTTGAAACTATATACAAAAAAAATAATTAATGAAAAGAATAAAAAAGGAGCAATTTATTTTTCATAATCTTAACAGCTGCATTAATTTTCTATTAATAAATATATAAATACGTCATTTGTATTGACCTTGACCTTGACGACATTCGAAAATGTTTTCATGTTTAAATAATTTACTATGTTGTTGTTATTTCAATTGATATTTTGTTTCTATTATTCAATTTTTTTATTATTATTATTATTATTTCATATTTTCCATTTTATTCGTTTATTATTTTACTCTGAATTTTATTTCGAATTTCTTTTATCTTTAATTAAAATATACATTTTTTTTATTTTTATATTTCTGTTTTTCTGTTTTCTATTCTCTGTTATTTGATTATTTTCCATTTTATTGTTTTATGATTTATTTAATATGTTGCTTCATGATTTATTTAATATGCATTGTAGGTGTCACTTACAACAGAGGATGAAAGATTCTCCATCACGAAAAATAAAATAAAAATTACATTAAAATAATCGTCACTTTTCATATTTCTTTCTATTTAAATAAAATTATTAAAATATATTTATGCAATTAATTTTTTTTTTTAAATAAAATCTTATTTAACGTAAAATGTTTGGTCGATTCTATCAAAAATTTACCAAACGTCAAACGATAATAAAATGTAAGGGCCCAAGTATGAAACCCTGAAGAACTCCATTACTTATTATGACAAATGTACTTCTTCGTTATAAATTAGTACCATTTTCTGTTTAAATTATTCATTTTTCCAGTCACATATGAGAAACACATTAAAATGAGTTCCCATACGTTTTGTTGGTAAATTTTTTCGTTTAAATATTTTGTATTTTTCGCAGATTCGATTATTATCGGAAAAAATGAATTAATACTACAACAGAATAAGTAACTTAAAATGCTACAACGGTATTAGTTCCTAAAACAATGTTACAAAATGACCGCATTTTATCATAAACACGTACAAAATCATATCAAACTTGCAGCAACTTGTTACTGCGAACTTTATTAGAATTCATCCGTTACAACGCAGATTAATCGCGGAAACTAATATACGTTTGCCCGCAATACCATTGTTGTCAAATTTATTACAAAATCACATATATTCAAATGTCGTACGTCAACGAAATACGTACGTGTCAAAATCGAAAAAAGTTCATCAATATTCATGAATTAGTCGAAAATATTATTTTTCATTTATTTTAGCATTTGTTCGTTTCTTTTTGCCGTTATTAACGTTTTGATTGATGCGAATATGAGCGCGAAGCGTGTAAAGCACGCAATTTCGATTGCTAATGGAGCTTTGATAAAAGCTCGCAATTGGTGTCGAAATGTTTGTACTTTAGTACGAATTGAGTCGAATTAAATTACTCAGTGTGTGGAATTTTTCATTTAAAGCACGTCCATTCAATTTGATAAAATTAGCACAAATGGATTTAAGGAAGCTCGAGCGGCAGAAAGAAAATGCAACGTTGTACCTTAAACTTACAACAATTGCACGCTTCATTTTATGTAAACGTGGCCCACATAAATAAAAAAAAAATACACAGTTGCTATGATTTAACTTTAAGTAATTAGATTTATATTGATGACTGAAATAAATCGCTTTTGAGCGCTTAGAACGAAATTAAATTTAAAAAAACGGCGGTTCTGCCTTCACGGTTTAGAAAAAAATCACCTGTTTCGGTGAAAAAACAGATAATGAGTTTGCGATAAAATTGACTTTTCCACTTTCTTGGAAAATTCATCAATTTTTATTTTTTAAACGGAAAGATACATTTATTTCCCTAATTTTTGAAAGCGATTTTTTTATTCTGTTTTCAACAGTGCGTTGAACGTCGGGTTTCCATGTCGGAAAATGGAAAAAAAATAATAAAACATTTATTCGTTACGTATACGTATTACGTATAATTAAATTAGAGTTTCTCATTTTCTTGGTAAAATATACAATTTTTGTTTTTTAATGGATCGATATATTTATTTTTCAATGTGTTTTATTTACTATTATTACTTGATAATTTTTCACGTATATACAGTGATGGAAAAAAATTTCCGGACGCGGATCGGTATCAGAATTTCATTTATATACAGTGATGGAAAAAAATTTCCGGACTAGCACTGGTATCATTACATGGATGCAGGCGTCCTACGGTTTAGACGTTTTAAGGATTAATGCGTTTTAAGGATTAATGGTTTTAAGGATTAAGGCGTTTTAAGGATTAAAGCGTTTTAAGGTTTAAGGCGTTGAAAAAGAAAATCATAAATATGTTATTAAATATGAACTGAATTCCAGTAACGAATTCTTTACTTGTAGTTTGTAAGTATTTAATTGCTGTGCTTTATTTTTTAAGTACATATTTTTAAGTATACATTCCATTGTTTATTGACTTGTTCCATGTTTTACTCTTTTTAAAAATTTGTTCAATAAACGATCAATCTAAATTTTTTTCAATAAAAAAAAATAATAAAACGTAAAAGAAGGTTGGAGCAACAAAAAAAGTTGATCTACAAGAACGCAGTGACAAAGTAAAAATTATTTCTTTAGGAATTGTGTACTTCTTTAACATAACGTTAAGTAAATGAAAATACTTTTTTTATTTTATTTGCATTTTTTCTTATGGTGATTAAAATATTTTTTTACACAAACTCCCTAATTTATTGAACTGTTAAGTAAGCAAATATGAAAATCTAGGGTTGCAAAAAAAATTATAATTTTTGGTGCCATTTCATTTTCCGGGAAAACGGAAATAAATTATCGTTGCTTCTGAAAATTAACTGTATTTTTAAGAATTAGTGGACTTTAATTAACAATTTTTTTCTTTAAATTTTGTTTAAAGGATTAGTTTTAAACGAACTGTAAATCCGCAAAAACGGTCGTCTTCAAAATCCTTCGTCTTAAATTATTGATGACGTGTCCATCCCATAGAAACAAACACCGTCAAAAAATGACCAATAGATCTCATAAATTCTTCTGTATATTTTACGATAGATAAATTTGTAATAATTCCTCTTTGGGTTTCTCTTACATTCTACCGACTTAGTCAGCAAGATTAACCGGGTCGTTTTAAAGTTTTTCATTGCACAGTAAAGTTCAGATAAATACGTGTGGTCGTTCAAAAGTCCATATTGTTAATGCATTACATCACAATGACGTGCCGAAGCTACGAATTTCCTACGCGGTTTTAAAGCGCAGGCCAAGCGCAAGGTATATAAAACAGGACGAGTAGATTGGAGCACACACCTCCGCAAGTGCTCATTGTGATTGTGCCATTCAGCGGTAGTATCACCGATACTTTCTAAGGACTTCCCTCTTATCTATAACAAGTAAGTTAATTTTATTTGAAGGAGATTTTTTCTTCCGTGTTAAGCACACGCGACATAATTAAAAAAATAATAGTTGTAGTTTCATAATTATTATCATATTATTATGAGTTGTTGAATATTTTCGGTTTATCAACGAAATAAATTCATTACAAAGTTTACGAAATGAACTTTTCTCTTTGATATACGTAAGCCGGAACGTTTTAACTTTATATGGCATGAAATTGAATCAAAACTTCCAGTTTGTTTCCATTTAGTTTTGTGTCGAGTTGGAGTTATTTCCTTTCGCGTGGAAATCATATACTAATTAGTGCAACAAATAATCATGTTGACAGTTTTATACATGTTTTGAAATTTATACATAAATTTATGTATGTTTTCTTTTCCAAAGATTGTAATTATTATTATTTAACTGTCTTTATTTATCAACTCAATTTTTTATTATTCTTTTGAAGATTTTGAATTATTTTTAATTTTTTGATTCTTTTTTAATTTCAACTTTAGGTTACTACAACATTCAAGTAAGTTATATTTTTCATTGTTTTAATTTATTACAGTTTCCTATATTACCACTACTTCTCAAATATAATTATTGTTTTCATCAATTGTTTTTAATGATTATTTTTAATTCTTTAAGTACATTTTCTCGGTGAAACCATTGTGTCTGTTAAATCTGTAAATAATAATCCAACATTATAAGCAACCCAACTAAACCTGGTACAACTGATTAAACCCAACAGAATTAAACCCAAAAGAATTAAACCCAACATAATTAAACCCAACAAATTCAATAAATTCAATCTAAACAAATTTGACCAAATTCAAGCAAATCCAACTATAGGAAATGAAAATAAATCAAGTTCGAATAATCGAAGCCAATCGAACTCCTTAGGAGTTCTGGGCTAGTTTTTTTTCCGTTTTGATCGGATCACATGGCTTGATGCGATGTTTTTAACTGCAAAGATCACCATTCCTGTAATTGACTTTATAATTAACGCAACCCAAACAAAGCCAACTAATTATCCACATCGATCGAATTTTAGGGTTTCGAATCTCAAATCTCACTCATAATTTTTCATTTTACAAATTTTTTGTGACACATTTTTTAGTTTCAATCTATATATCAACGATCACAATGATAATACAACAACAATGAATATTCTGTCTTCAGAATTATGATTTTTTTTTTTTTTAATGTGGGAAACACCTTGTTGAATGCCTTTGTTATTATTTTCAAATGATAATTCATTATTATTACAAAAAGTTTACATAATCAAACAATGAAAGTCCAACCAAGCCTGGCCAAACAACAAAATCGAATCCGATCCATTATTTAGTTCAACATTCAGATCCCAATTTTAAACTTTTTACTGAATAATTTTTTTTGTAATATATCAGTACCGTTTATGAAAAGTTATTTAAAAAGATATAATTTTGTTTTGTCGGTTCTTTCATCAAACGAACTGCAAATCCGCAAAAACGGCGGTGTGTTACACCATCTACAAACATTCAAAATTGTTACGATTTTTTCTAATAATTTTTATTTTTTAAACCCCTAGATTTGCAGATTTCAGTTTAGTATGAAGTCATCCTAACTAATAAAATTACACGTAAAATTACTCAACCCCAATCAATCATAAATATTACAACCGACACATCAAACGGCAAAAATAAATAAAAAAATCATCCATCAAAAATTGCAATCGAGAGGATAATAAAATCGCTTAATTACAACGGAATATTTCGAATGAAAAAGATAAAGTTAATGCGATCGCGACAATAAATTCGACTATTAGCCAGAGATACATTTTTTAATTAAATGCTGATTAAAGTGCGTCGTACACGTCATGGCTCATAAAACATATCGACGTGAGCCACAATAATACGCCATTAAAATTGACTTATTTCGTAACCAACGATACGACAGGAGCATTTACCTATCTATCCCCGTTTTATTTTCTTTGTGATTTTAACGAGCTTTGCGGAAACTTTCATCGTTAGACGCTTCGAAATTTATAGTGTTTGTTATATTGGAAAATTAATTGCATATTTAAATATAATCCGCTTCAAGTTAATGTGTTTGTGCGTATTTAAACGATTTTAACGAGTTCTAAATTGAGACATTGTGAAAACGTCGTTATGGTGGAGGCGCCGGTTTCAATTTAAATTTATTTGATATCATTATTTTATTCAATTTTCAAACTTTGTGTTCCCTTTAATGACAAAGTAATTGACATCAATGCTCGTAAGATGAATATTTAGAACTAAATTGTATTCTAGACAAGTTTTTGAAAAATATGTAACTTGGAATTCTCTTAGGAAGCTCTATTTAGTCATCAGTATAAATTTTATTTTAACACAGGAAACAATAATATTTAACAGTTGATTATCTTAAAAATAGAGAGAAAATAATTGTATTACACCTTTACAATTTTGTTTTTTTTTTTTTTTTATTTATATATTTAGTTTAGAATAATTGATATTACGAAACCTAGTCTTTCCTGACTTTTTGTAAATACAATCCGTTTCAATCCAATGTGTTTGTGCGTATTTAAACGATTTTAACGAGTTCTAAATCGAGACATTGTGAAAACGTCATTATGGTGGAGGCGCCGGTTTCTTTTTAAATTTATTTGATATCATTCTTTTATTAAATTTTCAAACTTTATGTTGCCTTTAATGACAAATTAATTTACATCAATGCTTGTAAGATGATATTTAGACCTAAATTGTATTCTAAACAAAAGTTTCTAAAAATGAAATTCAACTTATTATAATATGAGTTTGATGTCCTCTAATCAGTTTACGGTTTGATGCATATTCTTGTAAATATGAAGACTACCTTTTTAAATATTTGGATTTTATGTATACTTGGATGGATGGATTTAAGTTATAATTGGCTGGATTTAGTGCATAATTGAATGATTTAGAGACTGAATTACAAATATTTGTTTTAAACTTACAGTGTTCTGAAGTTAGCAATTTTTTTCAAAAATTATGAGGTGTTTTTGAGTCTATTCTTTCTTACTTTACTTCCGCATTTAAATTTTGGGTAAATAATTGTCAATTGCCATATTTATTAAATAGGTGTGTTATAAGTAATATTTGTTACTCGTCATGTCTATTGTTTGAAATATCTAAAAAAAAAAAAAGTGCAACATATCGACAAATTTTGAAACACATCGAATTAATTTATTGTAAAATTTATTCTCAAAAATAAATATTAAACAATTCGAACGCAAAACAATGAGCGGTTGCATAACGACCAACACAAATGGAAATACCGAGTTCTCTATTATTACAGAATATGTAGTACATTATTGTGAACCTTGTAAAGTTAAAACGCGTTCAGAGAGAGAGCAACTTTGCACGTATACACCTGCGACAATCGTTAAATTGCCAACCGTACAATTTCCAATGATTATTTCGTTGCACATGAAATATTTTGTTACTTACAAATCATCAGTCTTACAAATTTACATTCAGACAGTTACATTCCAAAATAAATAAAAAAAATTGTTGTATTTTTACGACGTTTACGCCACATTTCACCTCCAAACGTTGAGTAAAATACGAATAAAATAATACGTCAACAAAAATAAAAATTTGTTACATTCTTTCAAAAGGAAACTCGTTCGAAATTTTATTCATCTCGGTAATTTTACTTGTCATTTGATTCTTTTGGACGAGAAAGAAAGATTTCGGTCTAAGATATACAAATCGTGGAAATCCCCGGATATCGTTTAATAAAATGAAACTGGCGCTCGGGAAATATATTTTAAATTAAATGGAATGCAATTTCGTGAATATTTTGCTGCGATGTTTTCCTCTCGATACGTTTGTATCACTTGGTGTTATTAAATACGTCCAACAAGACACGTCAAAAAAACAAAGCAAAAAGCTTAAAAGCTTCTCGTTTTAATTTTAATCCTGACAGAAATTTTAAGTAATTAGACGTTAAGAAATTAAAAAATATTCACATTTCTAAGTGTAAAATTGTGTATATCTAGATTCTAGATTAAAGCCGTAACGAATGATATATTTATTCAACGTTGCTTGCGTTTCAGCGCAAACTTTATAAAGTATTTTTTCTTTTATTTTTCTTACTGTTTTGTATTTGCAGTTCAATTTCCGCAAACAAAAATACAATTTAAGAAACTATTTATATTAAAGTCGTTCATTCATCGATTACCGTAAATGTAGTCGAGGAAAATGTTCAGAAAATTAAAAGGTCTTCCTGAAATATAAATTGGAATTTTTCTTAGTAAGTACAACCTACAATCCTAACATGAAATATTCGCCCGCATTCTATTAGCTTGACGAATTTAATATTCAAATTTTGCGTTCTGTGTCTGAATTTGAATGATTAAAAATAAAAAACTTTAAAAAGTGTAGTAATAAAATTATTTTTATTATTATTTGATCCAACTTATGCCAATTCATATATCCTTATATATTTCAACTTCAAAAAATATAAACGCTAAACATAAGACAAAGAAATTGTATGTGTGTTTTAGTTTTAGTTGGAGTTTGGTTTGGTTGGTTGGAAAGCTTTTAGATATGTTAGGTTGGATTGGAACATTTCAATCAAAATTACATTAAAATTAATTGAATTTGATTTTACGTGGTTGGATATTAATTTTAAACAAATACAATGGTGCAGACTCAATTTTTTTAAATATTTTCCAATTTTACAGAAATTATACAGAAAATACACAATATTGTAACATGTCTCAGTCACAAGTTACAAAATTAAAATCAAGGTAAAGCCATTGATAAAATGACGATTTTTTATGAACATCGAAATTTTTCGAAATTTATTGAAATTCTCTTAACTTACAAGAAAAATTACGGGGAATTCAATAAAGAAGGTCGCAACACCATAACATGTCTCAGTCACAAGTTACAAATTAAAATCAAGATTAGAAAAAATATAGACTTTTGGTGAAAATCGAAATCTAAAATTTTGTTGAAATTCTCGTAACTTACGAAGAAAATATGGCGAATTCAATACACAACATCGTAGCATGTCTCAGTCGTAAGTTACGAATTAAAATCAAGGTAAACCCATTGAAAAAATGACGATTTTTGACGAAAATTGAAATCTTTTGAAATTTATTGAAATCCTCATCACTTATGAAGAAAATTACGGCGAATTCAATAAAAAAAGGTTGCAACATCGCAAAATATCTCAGTCGCAAACTACAGATAAAAAACCTTAAACTTGCCCTTTCATTGGCAACATTTCTTAATAAATGCGGTAAATTTCCATTTAAATAAAATAATCATTTATGTCCCATAATTCCAGCTGTCTTGAAACACAAGCTTCACCTTTACACGACGTATTTAAAAAAAAAAATAATTAGGAAGACGTTTAGGAAGTTACGCGTAT
>JAFFZR010000694.1:0-12649 GCA_018397195.1 Lethrus apterus
AAAATAACAAAAATGCAGATTTCAAGTGCAGTACTTCCGGAAATACAGAATTTTCAATATACCACTGCAATTGGTAAAATTTATTTAAAACAACAAAAAACTCCAAAACCGCTAGATTTTAGTATAGGGTACCCTTATAAGTTTTGGTGTAGAATTGTGAGTAGAATCTCAAAAACGATGAAAAAATATAACGTTCCATTTAAAATAGCAAAGTTGGTATGCACTTCCGGTACAACCGGAAGTGATACGAGAGCGCCAATAATTTAGAATAATAGATCAGTTGGCGTAGCTTATAATTCCAAGTTATTAGAGTTGATATATTTCTGGAACACGGAAAAGTTCTAACGAACCACTTTCGTGAATGAGCCTGTATATACAATATATTGATGTTCAATAAACAATTAAAATGTAGAAATTCTCGATTTTCATTCTTCCGAACGTCATATTTTTCCATTCAAACTAGAATTTTGTAAAAAGAACCTAACAAAGAAAGTTATTTCGAAGGCGTCTATGGTGGTTTCCAATGATAATTCTCAACTTCCGGAGAATTTGGTCGATGCGCAACATTTGAAATTATTCTTTGTAACACTGAAATATTCGGAGGGTTTATTTGATGCAATCAAAAATCCAAGAAAATCCAAACTATTTCTAGTCTGTAGAACATTTCCATTAAGATATTATTTTTATAATAATATTTTTTATTGTTTTTTATGCGGAACTGTCGAATTATGCCACAATCTGCCAACCTCTTCAAAAACGCTATTTTGGACAAATTTCGTCCATTGTCCAAATCCTTTATACGAATTTGTACGAAATTGTAGCGAACTAATTATATTAGGTTTTGTTTTACGGGGTCAGGTAAACGCACTCAATCACTTAAAGTATTTAATGTAAACAACTTGTCCATTTAAGTGTTTATAAACGTAAAAAGAATAAAAAAAGCACAAAACGTACGTTTTGCTCCGGTCACTCGGTCAACTGATCGAATGTCCGTCAATTCCGGTTGCCGTTGCATTAATACAACCCACCTACATTTCTCATAATTCGAATGATTTCGTTCTCATCGTTTGTTCTTATGTTAGGACAGAAAACTCTTAACTAGATTATGGGAGAAAATATTACTGGATAAAAATTATGTTAAAAGAAGATTAGTATTTTTTTTGTAACCTTCCTGGTAATTTATTCGAAATACGGAGTTTATTTGCACATCTATTATTAACTTGCTTAGAATGTTTAAATACATCATGCAATTAATTATTAACAATATACATTTTTTACTTAAAAATTAACAATTCTGTTGGTGTTTGTAAATTTCAGAATAGGCTGACCCAGATGTAGAATTAAGAAATGAAATTCAATTCAAACAAATCAGCCCTCCGATTCCTTTATTAAAGTTTCTTAAGGCTATGTCATCAGAACATTTTATATTTGCTACGTCTACTTAGGTATAGAAGAATTGCCCTGTTTGCACCACCATTTTTTCTGTATGGATATGGAATTGAATTGGTAGCTCATATAAAATGTTACAGATCGAAAAGAGTATTTAGCTTATACATATTTAAAACAATAAATCGGAAATAAATTTACAAAAGGTCTGCTCGAATATCATTGCTCCTTTTTCAGTGAGCATATAAAATTTACCTGCAGTTTACCGTGCATTGAACATCCGATCGATATTTACATGTCAAGGCTACACTAGAATGCAGTTCAATATTCCAATCAATTTCAAAGATTCGTTATTTTTAATTCTATTATATCTTTATCTTTATTGCATAATACAACTACTCTGTTAGCGCATATGAGTAATAAAATCGTACATAGGTTTCTTGCGCAAGTACTTTATGTAATGAAATTAAATAATAAAATATTTTAAATTTAGACGGCGATTAAAAAATAGTTATATAAATTCAAATATTAAGTAAATAAATATTAAGTAAATTTATTAGCTACTACAACTTAACAACAGTTTGAAAATAACGATTAGAACACTAATGCCCAGTTGCACCAAGCCACGATTAATTAATCTGTATTACTTTCTATAGAAACCATTGTCATGACTATTGTTATAATAATTGTTCCTATAGAAAATAATCAGGGATTAACTAATTTGCGTTGGTGCAACTCGGCCTAATTATATTTAACTTAATCACATATATGTTAACTGTTGAATTGCTTAATTGCGCATGTGTAAACATAGAGTAGGATTGTTTTTAACAGTATTAAAACGCAAACTACTTCTAAAACACAATAATTAAAATATAATAATTGCTTGTAAGTATAGACAAATTTGAAAGCAATGAATAAAACACAGATGCAGCGAGTATTGAAACTGGAGAGACAATGATTATGATTTTGTTAGGTATTAAATGATAACTAGAGAGACGTGTGTCCGGATATATGTTTCTATGACTCTATGTACGGTTCCGGATCCAGATCCAGATTCGGATCTGCTATCCGGATGCGGATCTAAATCTGGAACAGAATCGTGTACAGATGAAAATATTTTAATATTTATTTAATACTTATCTTTTATTCGTGAGCAAGTAACTAGTAAAACAGTGAGATGTAATATGTAATATTTATAGTTATTAGTAAGGCGCGGATAGTGAGACACATTTCATTTTTTTGTGGGTTAAACCATAGGCGCAAAACGAATAAATTGACCTTATTCATATTATTTCGGTTATAATCAAAAATTAATATATTTCTCGTTAAATTTTAACCAATAATAATATTCAAGATTCAAATAAACATATACGGAAATTGTAACAAATATTTTAAATTTTATTTTAAATACGCCAATGTTCAAAAAAAAAAGAAAACATCGCAGGCTAGTTTACCAGTGCAATTCCCAGTACGATTTCACTAATAATACGAGGAGTAAACCTGTTTGCGGCATATTTATATTAACATATGAAATTTTAGTTTCTTTTATTTTATTGATGTGCCGCCTTCATTTTATATTTTTGAACATGTGTCTCTTAGTCCGCGGCTTAGTTATTAGTGTCGTTATTATGTACCGACACAATAAGTATATAAATAGCTGAAATTGATATGCATATTAAATTATCTTTTTGCAATTGTCAATTGAAATGTCTATATTTAAGTATTTTTTACCAGTAAAAAGGTAAACATTACAAATATTTCAATTGACAATTGCAAACAATTGTGTATGCAATACATACAAAATTCTTCTTCTTACGAGTCTTTTTACGCGTCGTTTTGTTAAAATCTTAAACCGGAACTGGAACCGGATCCCGATCCGCATAATACACCGAACCCAGTTATCAGTATATTCGGATAGTTTTGGTTCCGGATATCCGGATCCAAAAATCAACGGATCTTGTCAGCACTAATTACAACACACAAACTATAGCCAATGTATTCAATAAATTGAAAAATATGGTTCCTTACGAAAAGACTATTTCTGGAAATATACATATAGCGAGGGATTTTTTTTATTCCAAATGCCTTCGTATCGTAAGGAGCAAGGCTTGTGGGGTTCTGTTTGGTACGTTATTATGTCTCTTTGCAGATTTTCCTCCACTTTTTTCTGTCTTGTGTCATTCTCTTACTTTCTTCCCATCTTATGTTTCTTGTTTTTACTTCTTCTTTTATTACATAGTTCCATTTAAGGAGCAAGGCTTGTGGGGTTGTGTTTAGTATTACGCCACTTTCCAGATTTTCCTCTACTTTTTTCTGCCTTATGTCATTCTCTTACTTTCTTCCCATCTCGTGTTTATTTTTTCCACTTCTTCTCTCAAGAAAAAATGGAACTATGTAATTCCATTTTTTCTTGGCCTTCCACTCTTTCCTGTCACTTCAGTTTCATATATCCTTCTTCTTCTTCATCCGGCATGCAACAAACAAGCCCGAACCATCTTAAGTGTTCTTCTGGTATCTTATACTGTACTGGTTTTATATTTACAGATTCTGTCTAAATGTTTCATTTCTAATTCTGTCTTTTCTGGTTTTTCCTTAAAAAGCGCGTTTCCAGTGTTTACGTTAATCCAGTTTTTAATTATGCAATCATTGCAACAAAGTATTCTACGTTTCATTGTTAATAACTCTAAGCATATTTTTCCTTGAGGAGCCAATAAAAAGTTTGCGGAATATCGAAAAATACTGATCGGTATTCCACTGAAATTTGATAATTCAGATTTCCTTAGTTTTTTATGCTTTATCTTTAGACAAAAAACAATACACAAAATACGGGTAGGTACTTTAATTTTTAATGTTCTATCCATTTGGTAAATAAAAAAATGTGCAAGTTCCCCATTGGTAGATTAGAACCCCTGAAGAGCCAAAGCCTTTACCACTACTACAAGGACGCCAGTAAAATGCGTTTTTAAAAGCGGTATTAAATGAGCCAATAATAAATTATTTCACAAAACTTTTATTTACCACATTACAAAAATAAAAAGTTGATGTATTTTTTGTAAAATTTATCTCCCTTTCCTGTTTGTTTCGGGTACGCTGTTCAACCTGCAGGAAATAGTAATAACATAAATGCATGTATTTTCCCTACGGAGCGTATTCCAAGGCAGCATGGATAAAAAAAATTGAAATGATTTTCTTATAAAGTAGTGAAACTAGTAGGCTTCAATTAATGGAAATTTTTGGACTTTGAATACATGCCTCGTCGTAAATTCAATAAAGAGCAACGTTTCGTTTGCTGAATTTTTCTGGGCGCATCACACATCTAAAATATTTTATTTCGGGGTGTATTTGTTATAGTACAATATGCCTAAGTTTGGAACATTTCTAATGATTTTAGTAAGTTTTTGACTTCCATTAGAATTATTTTTTATGAGTTTATTATTGTCATTTTAATTATGACTTCTAAATAGAAAAATTAAGGACAAATAGGTGGTGATCTGGTATTAGATAACGGTTTTAATTATTATTTTAAATGTTTTCTACTATTTCTTTTAAATATTTTTCACGTGCAATTATGTGCCATTAATATTATTAAAATATATAAGAATCATTCTAAAAATGTTCATTTGGTAATTAAAAGAACCATAAATTTGAATCATATAAATTCGCACTCTTAATAACATTTTATACATTTTATACAATACACAAACTATAATTTTGATGTATATCAAAACATATTGAGAACTGCTGACCCAAGAGTAAGCTTTCATTTTATGTAAACAATTTTGTTTGCAATAAACTCATATGCAATAAAATTAACGAAGATTTTTGAATGGAAATTTCAAAAGGGCCCCACATAAATAAACACTTCCAATACGAAAGTGACTACGTACCCAAAAACAAATAGAGCACTCCAGGACAACAAACAAAATTCCCGTTGGCGTCGCGAAACGCGAAACCACTCTCCAGAGGCACACTGCGTTGCTAACGAAACGACACTGTTTATGGCGAACGCTAAATTACAAACGTCCACCACCTCCACCGCATATCCCGAAACCAAACTCATCGGAGAAGGCAATTTTACCATAAGGTACGCACATTTCGTTTTCATTTGCAATAATCGCTACAGATTTGTCAAGACTCGTACAAAAAGTCAGTCAAAGAGAAAGAAAGAAAGAACAGCTATGGTGTCATAGTGGTTGGAGGAGGGGGTTGACAAAAATGACACGAAAGAGATTGGACGATAGCCGCAAACCGAACCAACGACTTATACTTTCACTGTCTCGTTTTTAAATTTGCGTTTGCTCTTTTTGCTTATTTAACCTTAAGTAATACTGCGGCGTGCATTCATCTAACTCTACAACGTGTTATTAACATTATTATATACATTACAATGATTATAATTACGATAGTTAGTATATCATAATGAGCGCGACCCACACTAAGTTTGTAGAAATGTGCAATATATGTTCTTAAAGTTTTATGTATTTTTAGTCCACCCCTAAATTACATTCAGTAAATCAAGGCCGTTGATATTTTAAAATCCATTCGGATTTAGAACTTTACGTCTTACGTTTGTAACGTGTTGCGCTTATTCCTAGCATCTGCAAGACAATGTAACTGTATCATTGATCTTAATCACTTAGCGCGAATTACTGAGGGCAGCAAAAAAGCCTTTTACAGCGGAGCCCACTTAATCCCCTGCACACCAAATACTTACACATAAAGGATAGAGAAAGAAAAATCAACGAAAACGACGTACACACGCAGAAAAAATTTAAGATCCGATTAAAAAAGGGAAAAAACAGCAGGGTTTAGAGTTTGGACAGTTCTGCCGCCACAAAGCAAAGCTGAAAGCTGTAAGTTCTCTCTGTCTCTCCCTGTCTTTTGATTGATCTATCAATCCTATATCTCGGGCATTCTGTGGTTCATCCGCCCCGGATGAAGAATTTTTCACTTTGATCTTGTATGGACCTAGGTATTTGGACTTCAATTCCGTTTTTTATTAAAATTTGAATATTTTCAGCTTGAACTTTTGCAATTTGTTTTCGTGCATCTCGTCGTATTTCATCGCGATCTTCTCCAAAGGGTTTAACAATTTCCTCTTCGAGTAGTTTTTTAATTTGTTTATCTTCCTTGGTTCTCATTTTAGTTCCAATGAATTCTTAAAAATGTTGTCGTTCGAATACTTCGCTGGTAAGATGAATTTATTATTCTTTGAAGTCTGTCAGTATGTATGTACAATTTTGTTGGTTCATTTAAAGATAATTTTGTCAAGATAGAGATTGTTATTTGATTGAAACGCTCAATCTATCCATTTGCTCGTGGTAAACCACTCATAATTGTAAAATGTTTAATATTTTCATTAAGACAATATTTATTAATTTCTTAAGACGTAAATGCAGTTCCTTTATCCGAGATTATTTATTTTGAAAAGGGTTTCCAAAAAACTTCTTTTGTGTCTCAAGTTTAGTTATTACTTCTCTTGTAGTAGTTGACTGGATACAACCATACATATTTTGAGAATCCATCAATTATCGCCAAAATATGGTAATAGTTTTTATTGGTAGAAGCAAGTGATCCTAATTGGTCCATATGGTACGTGTGTAATGGTATTTCTCCTTTGGGAATTTAATGTAAAAGGACTTTCTGCTTTACTTTAGGTATAAAATAATTATATTTCAGTGTTCCATGAGCATCTTTTATTAAATCATGTGGCATTGACTTTGGTATTACCAAAACATCCCTTCCGTCAAGAAATATGTAGAAGAAGTAATCTTCATAATTTTGGTGTTTTAGTAACTCTTTTTATCGTCTCAATGTCCGCATATGCATATGCATTGTTCCTTCTCAATTCGTGAATGATTATTTGAATTTTCAACGTCGACTGCCATAACCGGGTTACGGCTTAATGCATCTACATGTGGTAATCTTGAACCAGATCGATGTTCAATTGTGTATCCAAATTCTTCTAAAAGGAGAGCCCATCCAGCAACCCTAGTAGACAAATCCCTGTTTACCACAGTTTTCTAAAAGCAGAACAGTCTGTAACGATTTTAAATTTAATCCCAAGCACATAGATTCGAAATTTCTTTAAATTAAAGCTTCCATTATTGCTAAAACTTCAAGTTCATAACTACTGTAATTCTTTTCCGCAGAGGATGTTGTCCTGCTCATATAATGCACTGGATGAAATAACTGATCTGTGGGAGTTCTTTGTAATAAAACCGCAACATAACCAATGGAGCTGGCATCAGTATGGATTTCAGTTTCATAACTTCGGTTGTAGATACTCACACACAGGTCCTTCGGATAACAATTTCTTCAATGATTCAAAAGAGTCTTTTTGTTCCTGCTTCCATACAAAATTCGTGTCTTTTCTTTAGCACATCGCTAAGAGGTGCAATGGTCGAATACTTGAATTTTCTAAAATGCCCCGTAAGACCTAAAAAGCTTTGAGTATTTTTTATGTATCTTGGTTCTGGAAAATGAACGACTGCTCGTATTTTGCCTAGTGCAGGATATATCCTTCCATCTTCTATTACATGCCCAAGGAATTCAATTTTTCCATTTAAAAATTGACACTTCTTCCAGTTTAATTCTAGTCCTTACTTTTTAGATGTGCTTATTACTTTGTCGTAGATTAGCAATTGCTTCATTCTAATCTTTACTCGGTATAATTACATCTTCCATATAGATGAGAACTTTTTTCTCAGTCATAAGAAGTCGAAATATATTTCAATTGCCGTATCTCTGAAACACTGATGGACTGTTGCAAAGCCCAACCGGCATTTTCTTGAATTGGAACTATCCATTATAAACATCGATATATTTCTTGCCGTTTTTCTCTAGTAGTACATGAAAGAACCAATTTTTCATGCGACTAGTGCTAAATATTCGATGGCGGGCTACAAGAAGACGGACTACAAGAAGCTCGAATATTTAGCACTAGTCGCATGAAAAATTGGTTCTTTCATGTACCACTAGAGAAAAACAGCAAGAAATATATCGTTTGATGTTTATAATGAACAGTTCCAATTCAAGAAAATGCCGGTTGGGCTTTGCAACAGTCCATCAATGTTTCAGAGATACGGCAATTGAAATATATTTCGACTTCTTACGACTGAGAAAAAAGTTCTATCACAGGGAGGGATATCCATCCTTCACTAATATTTTATTCATTCTTTGGTAGTCAATAAATAATCTTGATCTTCCATCTTTTTTCTTGACTACTAAAACAAGACTTGTATACTCAGAGTAGCAGGGTTCGATAATATCAATTTGGGGCCATTCCATTATCTGATTGTCAACAAATTCTCTTTCAGCAAATGGTAATCTTCTTGGCGCGCAGTAAATAAATTTGTATTTGCATTTCAATTGTCGTCGTTTTGTTGGGTTAATATTCTGCAATCATTTTCTTAATTTCTTCATTTGGTAGGTCATCTGCGCAGGTTTTCACAGAATCATCGATAAGGATATTCATTATGTCGGTTTCATCAACAACTTGATTATAATACCACTGGAATTTAACTACTTCGCCTTGTGTCATTAATTCATTCCCGATGATAACCTTCATCCTCATAACGGTTTCAGGAACTACATAGATTTTTACATCAAATCATGTATTAGAATTTGTCCATTTAAGTAACTAATCGGATTTATCTTAGAGGGACTGTTACAAAATCCACTTAATGACAAATTTGTATTCATTAAGCTTGGGCAACCAACTTCTTTGTAAACATCGTCACTAATTAGATTCACATCGCATCGTGTATCTATTAGATAAATTCTTTATTCGGTATTTTTACCATTTTATTCGTCATTTGGTCTTAGTGCGATGTCGAGTTGTTAACATTAACTTGATTTCTCTTACTTTCGGCATCGTACGCTGAAGTTATGTGTCCTTCTTTCTTCCGTCGACAATCTGTAGATTTATGTCATCTTCCTCCACAATTATAACAATGTATACTATCAGCTTTTGTTGTAGCGGGGTCGCATTGTTGTTTGGTGTTTGGATTTATGAAAAACTTTTCAAATTTCTTCGTAGGTAGTTCCTTTCGCCGTCTCGTATTCATTTTATTGTAAGTTTCAAGTCTTGTTTTAAATTCTGAAATGTTTTTGCGGTGTATAAAATACAATTAGTTATAAGGTTCATTAGATACACCATTTATAACATACTCCATTAAAGCTTCATCATCTATACGTTCTCAACTTGCAATCTTCTTCTTCACAAGACGAACAGTTTCATCCCTCATTAACTCGTGAAGTTGGTACTGATCTTTTAGTAAATTCGTTTTCAAGATCTCTCTTCAACTTTCGCCATGTTGTAATACCTCTTTCACTTCGTACAAAAAGTTTTGCCAGCCCTGTCAAAGATTTTTTTGCAAATATTAAATACTGTGATTTGCAAGCGGTTTCTTCAAAATTTTCTAACCATTGGTCAAATGTATAATTATTTTCTCCCGAAAAACGGTTTATGGAATCTTCGAAATCACGAAACGTGACTGCAAATTTCAAAGGTTTAGACTCACATTCCTTCACACTTCTCCTGTTTTTCTTGACATTTTCATTTGAATTTTCGCTGTCACTTTCATCAGCTTCACTTTTAACTTCATCTGTATCGCTTTCACAGTATTTTGAATGAGTCAACTTTTTTACTCATACTCTTTACGGCGGTGTACTTCCTCTTAATTTTATTGCGGCGGTGATAATTGTCTTCATCTGTACTGTTAGTGCTATCATCTTCCGTTTCGTATCACTGTATCGCTTCTCATTTTTTCCTTTTCCTTTATTTTTGTTTCTTCGTTCGCCCTCACTTTCATTCCTATGTTTCATCTTAAATTTTCCACTTGTCTTCCATTTATTTATCTCTGTCTGATTTTAATCATCATCTTCTTCTATTTGGTATTCGTGTTCGTCTGGAATTCGGTTTTCACCATCGTCTTCAATTTGGTTTCCAGCATCGTCTTCGGTTTGGTTTCCACCATCGTCTTTATTCTCGCGGTCATCTATATTTATTTTGCTTAATTTTATTGCCACATTTTCTGCCATTTCTTCTTTCGTTCCGGCGTAATCGCGCAATAAAATATTTGAGATTGACACCAAAGCACTAGCATTAAACACATTTACTATTCTATTTATTTTCTTTTGATACTCTTCTGAAGCAATCTTAAATGTAAAATCAGTAAAATCTCTTAATCGTCTTCTATTTGTTCGTTGAACTTCTTCACATTCAAATTCATCTTCAAATATTAACTTGTGTAACGCCTTAATAGTTTTAATTTTTAACAGTAGCCGTCTTAATAGCCTGTGAAATTCGCTTATCATTTCCTAACACATTCAGAGTAGTTCAATTGGTACCTGTACGTTACCGCTAAATATAAAACGTGCTTACTCCCATGTTTTTAAAATGAATTCTTTCAGATATTGATAGATATGCTTTTGTAATACACACTAGTTCTATAAATGATTATAAACTGACGTAATTGTTTTTAAGCTTTTTCCCCCGTTTGGTTGATCTATCAATCCTACATTAATGGATGAGAATTCATTCTAGAAGTAGCAACAACACGTGTGCCTTTTTACATCATAAACAGTAAAATTGTTTTTATAATAAAGAGGACTAACAACAATAGATTTGAGACAGAGGAGAAATGTAAGTCTATCTAAAACTTCGTTATTTGAGGACTTAAGGACTTAAGCATTTTACTTTGTAGTTTTCTGTCCACTTAATTTGTTTACGGGAGTAAGTACTAAGACATTCTTTATGTTACTGGTAGTACTGCTGTATATAGTTTCAAAAGTGTATGAAACAGATTTCGATACATTTCACAAAATCCTTTTCAAAATCCGTTTCAACTATATTTCTGCTACTGTTTTGAAAATTTTCTCAACAGTAAGATCATGAGTACTCAACTCTTGCCGGCAAGATTTTAATTTGCATGAGCAGTGGTTGATTAACTCTTGTCTGACAATATTTTCATTTTTATTCGCAATGATTGCTAAAGGCAATTAAACGAGACCAAGTTCGAGGTCGAGTTTAATTGCCTTTAGCAATCATTGCGAATAAAAATGAAAATATTGTCAGACAAGAGTTAAGCATGAATGGTCTTCGGTTGAAGAATTAACCGAATGAATAATAACAGTGTGATCTGTCAAAATGATAGCGGCAAGAAAAATACCATACAATCTTTTCAGTTAAAGAAAGTTGTGATTGGTACATGTGATCCTGATTTTAAAATATCATATGAGGTTGATTATCCAGCTAATACATTTCTTTGATCTAATGATACCGAACTGTTGTCATTTAAGTCTGAACTCTTCTGAAGGCTATCCTGGACTACAACACTGGACTGTGATTGCTGTTTTAATGCAACATTGTTTTGACCTTTTCGTAGCGATGATTAGCTGTAAAGGAGAAAAGCTCACATTCAAAGGGCTAGTAGGTAATTAAATTCTGAATTGCGTCTAAACATTCGTAACATTCCTATCTCGAATATAAATAGTGCCTAATGAGTATCTCCTAAGGCAACGAAAAACGTCCACAATATACATCATTATTTTAAGAAACTTTTATTACTACCAGTTATAAACAAATACAGGGTGTTTCACTTTTCATTAAGACACATAAATAACTTTTTTATTTTGAAAGCAATCAATATACATTTTTTCCATCTTTTCCATTTAATGTAAGGAGTCGATCGATAAATATAAAGGATTCACTACCGCGGTTTTTTATTTGCGTTTAAAACGAGATAACTTACCAATCAGCTCTCTAAACTTAAAAAAAAATTTTTCAAAATTTAATAACTTACGAACAATTTCGTGCTGCGTTTAAACGAATATGCTCGGCACATGTGCACTACAATAATGAAATGCGCGCTCATTATTACAACAACAACAACAACAACATCGCTACGAATTTTACTGTAAACAAGAACCGTTAACTTATACATTAATTTCGGGTGACGAAGGTTGCCAAATGTAAACAAGTTTCTTTTTAATTTAAAAAACATTGAATTAAATCAAGTGCGTTTAAACGAATATCTACCACTGTATATTATTAGTGTCAAATTCTTGGTTGATTATAATACTTATCTTTTTTTTTTCTTGAGCGTGCAACCAAATTGAAACTCGAGTTGTGCAATAAAATATATTTATTACAACACACCAAATATAATAAATATAAAAATGTGTTTCGTAATCTTTATCAAGCAATAAATATATTTGACGTTTGTTATATTTTACTATGGAAACCTTTTTATAAAAA
>JAFFZR010000695.1:2695-12702 GCA_018397195.1 Lethrus apterus
ATGTTCCAGCGTTTCATCTTCTTGAAGGCAATCATGGCAGATGGAGTCGTTTACGGCACCCAACTTATGTGGGTGCTTATTCAGTCGACAGTGTCCTGTCCAAATCCGTACCAGTTTCCTTAGGTGGGGCTTGCTCTGAAGCCGTATACGTATATTGTTATTTTTCTTTTAAAGTTAGGTTACGTATATTTTTGTTTCCCTTATATTTTTTAGATTTTTTTAAAATTCTACTTTGTTATGTTCCTGCAAATGAAGTGTTTTTGTAAATTTTATTTTCCACAAATTGAGCTTTTAAAATCATAAAAAAGATCATAAAAACTCCAATAATTCTTTGTATTTATTTTATTCTTTTTTTTCTGTGAGTCTAGTAATTTTCTTATTTTATTGATATTTTTGATTTGTTCTTAAAACCCTCTATTAGCTCTTTTTCCTTATTTTCTTTGAATATGTTTTATAATTCCTTTCTGTCTTTACTATAGACATCTCATTTTTTATTCACCTTTGCGTATTTGCTCCCTCAGCTCTGTTTTCCTCGTTGTACACTTTTTATTGAATTTACCATCCTTGTCATATTTTATAAAATTAAATTAAATTCAAATAGTATAATTAACGTAAAAAAATTACATTTACATCACATTAAAAGCTTTTGTTAACATAAAATAAATTGAATAATTTCAAATATTCCAAAATTATACAGTGTGGTGATAAAGTTTGGAACAAAATTCATAAAAGCGTTTTATAATGTTTTTAAGAAAATCGCTCGGACAGGTCAATTTTTGTTTTTAAAATGCCGTCTTCTGACGTTATTTTTTTTGGAATGACGTCATTTGTTTTTGCACAATGACGTCATCATAATTTTTTTTTTAAATGACAACCCCCACTTTTTCTTCTGTTTTTAATAGACCTTCTTACTACTTAAACGATGATGTAAAAAAATTGGTACCTCACATAACAATTTTTTTGCATAAATGACACATTTACTTCAGATCGTCAGTGGTTATAATTTAGTAAAAATAACAATCGTAAACATTCTAAATTAAAGCAAATAACAGTAATTTATGTATCTAAGACGAAGAGTGAAGCTTTAAGGTGCAATGACGTCATTATCGATTTTTTTAAATGACACCTCTTATTTTTTCTTTTGCTTTTGATAGACCTCCTTGATGTTTAAGTTGTGATTACCGAATTAATTCTTTACATAAGAACTTTTATGAAAAAAATAACATTTTTTCTTCAAAAAATTAACATTTTTGCTTAAAAGAAAAAATTTAAATGTCATTTATTCAAAAAAATTGTAATGTAAGGTACCAATTTTTTTACATCACCGTTTAAGTAGTAAGAAAGTCTATTAAAAACAGAAGAAAAAAGTAGGGGTAGCCATTTAAAAAAAATTATGATGACGTCATTGTGCAAAAACAAATGACGTCATTCCAAAAAAATTAACGTCAGAAGACGGCATTTCAAAAACAAAAATTGAACTGTCCGAGCGATTTTCTTAAAAACATTATCGAACGATTTTATGAATTTTGTTCCAGACTTTATCACCACACTGTATAGCAGACATTTAGATTTATAGGTACTGGTTGAAAAATTCTCTTAAATTTATAGCACATCGTCTAGACTAGTATAGACTTTCGCTTCTAATCCTCATAAATACTTAGCAACTTTAGTTTTGTTTTTTACCCGGCGATGTATTATGAAAAATAATCGCCCGATTATACGATATTTTTTTACAATTTTTTTCGTATTCTTCCTCTTTGTTTCGACACACAATCGAAATTTCTCCTCGGATATGTTGAAGATGAACAAGTCGCAATTTATCCTTTTCGTTTCCAGAACTCTCAAGATTATCATTTTTAGACGTGAATCGTCGAAATCAATAATACAAGATAAACGACGCGCTCATTAAACGAACGACTTTCAAAATCAAATTACATGGACTTCGTTATTTGTGTTCCCGTCTCGTTTGTTTTTCCCACTAGTTTCATATCCTTCCGCACGAACTGAAGTAATTTAATTTAACGAAAGATGATCACAAAGAGTTCTCTAGACGAATCGAAATCGGGAAAAAGGAATCGATAGTTTTCATTTAAACTGTATGTTGCTTCGATATTAGCTTGTGAATACGAAAAAGAAAAATTTGCCTCATAAAATGGAACAAATTAAAAAATAAATTAAATTGGATTTAGCTGCGCGTATTGGACGTGTAATTTATACAATTCGGTTGCAAAACATATTACAAACATGACAGTTTGACGTCGAAAGTAAACATGTGTGCCTTGAGATACTATAGATGTAAATTACAATTAATTTATGCGTGACAGCGGATTTCGTTTGGGAATTGATGTCAGAGGGCCCATAGGCTCAAAGTTTCATCTTGTCAACAAAATGTTCGTTTCTTTCTATCTCGTCGTAGGAATTTTTATTTTTCATTTATCTTGCATATTAATAAGCATTAGAAAAATGGAAATAATGCAAAATTGATTAGTGTTGAATGTTTGAAAAGTCTATAACAAAAATGTTGTTAAATAAAAGAGTAAAATTGTTTACAGAAAATTAATTAATAATAAAAAAAAAAAAAATTGCGATAAAATTATGTAAATAAAATTACTTAATTAGTGAATTTATAGTAACAACGCAACGATGTCACAAAACAGAGTAATTAATATTTCTTTATCGAACTGCTTTTGAGGGTCTATTCTTGAGTTAAGTCATCCGCAACACACCGGTGGTTTCTGACGTCATCTTATGCTAAAACTATATCATGAAGTCGGAAACGACTTGCGGATGAAGTCAGAAACGACTGTGTTACCGGTGACTTTATTATTATTTGAAATACGGGCAGACTCTCAAAAGGGGGTCCGCAGCACTTAGGCCTAGTGGCCCATTGTGCATATGGGTGAAGAATAGACTTTTTTTGCGAATCAAGACTAGAACAATGTGCTAAGTCGAAGGTTTTGCCCCAAATTTACTGAGTAATTCTTGTAAACTCGTGTAACTCTACACTAATTAATTTTAATTGGGTTGGGTTGGGTTCCATTTAATTTAGTTGGGTAAAGGAATTACTATCAGCGCAAGGGTTCTAGTTACTCCCGCCGTCGGAGAGTCACAGTTAATCCCGCGTTTGGAGAGTTATAGTTACGCCCGCGACGGCGGGAGTAACTATGACTCTCCAAAACTTTCAAACTCTCCGACGCGTCGGAGCGTTTGGGAGTCGTACGTGATCCGCCGTCGGAGAATCATAGCTACTCCCCACGTTCGGAGAGTCATAGTTACACCCGCCGTTGCGACGGCGGCAGTAACTATGACTGTCCAAAACTTTCAAACTCTCCGATTCGTCGGAGCGTTTGAGAATCGTAGGTGACCCGCCGTCGGAGAATCACAGTTACTTTCCAAACGCGGGATTAACTATGACTCTCCGACGGCGGGAGTAACTAGAACCCAGGCGCTTCTGCGGCCAATGCACGCAGCCACTGCACGCAGCGAGAGTAACTATGACTTCCCAACTGCGAGAGTAACTACGACTGCCAGACGACGAGAGTAACGGCGTAAAGGCGAGTAAAGGAGGCGCGCCAACCCAAGCCAACCCAAACCAACCCAACCCAAACCAACCCAAACCAACCCAACCCAACCCAACCCAACCCAATGTGTGAACGTTTTGTGCAAAAATTACGCATACAAACATACAACTTTGCATTTTCCCGTAATGAAGGTTATTGAAGATTGTGTGAATAAAAACAATTGCTGAAATGAACATAAAATGTTCCTGGCAGCTTTTCGCTTATGAAACGAGTCCGATTATTTATTTCCACCATTTCAATTATTATATATTTGTTCGCACATTCAAATTTATTTCTGTTTTGGACAAACATCGTCCATGTAGCGCAGTACATACATCATAATACGACAGGTTATATTTTGTGTTTATATAAAACATAAACATAACAAAATAAATATTAAAACGTTTTATAATTCGTTTCATTATCTTGAATAATTCGATTTTGTTTTTAATGTTGGATGACTTTTGAAATTCCGTTGTCAATAAATATATTATATTATATTATATTATTATTATATTATTTTATTATTATTATATAATTATTATTATTATATTATTATTAATGTCGATTGAAGCAAATAAAAATTGAAAGACGCATATCTCGGAGGCATCTCAACCTCACGGCAAGAGGACTTTTGTTCCATTTGTACCTTACGCCAAGATTACGTAACACGATTGCAAAGTAATCAATCAGTTAAAAAGCCTTCCTTCTCGTTTCATTTCAAACATATGGATTTTTTCAAAATCAACTGCTTGGCACTTTTTTCCATAATTTCCCGACTCATAATCCGATTCTTCTAGCAAATGTTTTTCACGCAACTCTAGATGAAATACTCTTCAAAATTTACTGCACGCTCCCAACATTTTTCTTCAGTACACAAATGAAAGGTTATGACTTAATCGGAAATTATTCGACGACGTTTAAGGATCTTTAGGTTTCCTGATGTTTGGATTCGGTCGGGTTCTGTTAGGAAATCGTGTTCAAAATCGTTGGGTAAGACCGAAAAAAATCAGATTGCTTATCAAAATCTAAAACCCTTAAAAAGAAACATCGTCTTTGTTTTGTATAATTTTGTTAAACTGTTGCTTATCTGCTCTTATCTGCTTCTTCTTTGCTTTGAAAATATAACATCTTTTTTTGATTTTTTCCAAATTAGCATTAATTTTTTAGCTCTAAAATTATTGAAAATGTGATTCGAGTTTGTTAAAATAAATCACAAAAATCAATCAAATCACCAGTTTTAAACGAGGAAAAAATAAAAAATTTAAAAAGAATTTATTACACTTCATTTTTTTATTACTTGAGTGAATTATGGCTAATTAATAAAATTATTAACAGAAAAGTGAAAAAATGTGAGGTTGGATTGAAAAAGGTTTTATAATATTTCAAAGATAAGAAGCAGCAATAGTAATTGTTAAATCGTTAAAAATTGCTGACAAATGGAAAAGAGTGGAAAGATTGGAAGAAGGCGTAAAAAGAAATTAGATGGAGAGTAAAAGATTGAAGAGTAAAGAAATGCGATGACGACTTTCTGTTCCATATCAATGTATGAAGGAGTAGGAAGAAGCAGGAAGGAATAGAAAAGGGTTAAAGAGAGGAAAGAAAAATGAGTTTGATTTACTATTAATTAAAGAATAGGAAGAAAACTGTTAAAAATCGACTAACTCGATTTTTTTTTAATATCCACTTTGTTTAATTTCCATGGATGCATGAAATATACGTCAGACATTTTTTTATTTTAAAACGAGGAATTCAATACTTCTTCTGAAAAATGTTAATAAACTGAGTACTAAAATAAGTAAGCCAATGACAAAGAGTAACAAAAATAAGTAAAGTGATCATATAGTTGGTCAGTAGAGTTGGATCCTGAGCATTAACAAAAGGTGGCGTAGTCGACAAATGCTACTAAATTCAAATATATATAGATTACCATATAACAAAGGAAATGAGGTACTTTAAATTGCTGCACAATTAGCGCATTAGATTTCAGTGACGCTTTTCTCATTCCCCGTGCGCCTCTCTTATTTATATTTATTGTGGAGTTAAATTGCCGTAGTTCAGTCGATTTTTCAACGTTAGCGAACGTTTGACGTAAATTGCACACACACACACACATACACATACACAAAGCCGCCAACCTAACAAACTTAAATATCGAGCAATGCATCTCCTTTAGGAGCTGATGGGCTGCAGTTGGATGGAGACGGCGACGCCGACGAACGTGAAATATTTCTGTGCGGGCTTTATGAAGAGTCGTTGTACCATAAATGCGTTTCGTGATCGGGGGACGTAATCGATGTAATTTCATCTAAAGTTTGCGATCTGGCACTTTTTACGTCGACACTTGATGGAGCCATTCGGTTTTTTTGTTCTAATACAGTGAGATCGAAAAAAAGATTAGTCAAAGTAAAAGTAAATTTTTTAATATTTCTTAATATGTTTTATGTCTTATGTCATATGTCGTATGTTTTTTTTATATGTTTATTTGTACATGTTTTTTATGTTATTTTTTACATGTGTACATATATTTTTTGTACTACCTATTTTACTTCTGACGTGTCATGTACGTTTTGATGACAAATAAATCTGTACATATTCTATATTTTTAATTATAATTTTGGACATACATAGTTAATTGATAAAAAGCTTGAACTCTAGCTAACTAACTTTAACTTTTTAACAAACCTGAATTCTTGAATGATGTCCGATTGCCTACTTAACAAGCATATATAACTGTCAAAGGTAAATTTTATCAGTCAGAGAAAACTTGCAAATCTTAACTGTTAAATAATTAATTTTAGTTATTTTTAGACAATTAGTTATTTTAGTTAATTAGTTAGTTTTTAGTTAATTAGTTAATGTTTAGTTAATTAGTTAATTTTTAATTAATTAGTTGATTTTAGTTGAGTAATTAACTGTTAGTAATGTGGTAATTTAGTCAGTTAATAGTAGAATAAAAATATATTTCCATTATCATTTAACTGATGAATTTTATTTGCTGTTTAGCTATTCAACTATTGTTAACTGTTTAGCTATCAACTCATTAACTCTTTAATAAACTTTTATTCTTGAATGATACCTAATTGTCTGATTAACAAGCATATATAATTGTTGAAAATAAATTTCATTCGCCAGAGAAAAACTTACAGATTTTAACTTCAACTAAAATTAGTTTACCTTACACATCTCATTATTAATTGTTAGTTAATGTGACAATTTTGTCAATTAACAGTCGAATAAAAATGTATTTCTATAATTATTTAACGGATGAATTTTATTAGCCGTTTAGCTATTTAACCATTGTTAACTGTTTAGCTATTAACTATTTAACTCTTTAATAAACGTCAGTTCTTGAATGAAAAACCATGAACAAAAATCGGCATGTCTTTATCACTATTTATTTCTTAATGTCAAATTGACGTTTGTCAAAAATGTTGTCCAAACAAATCAAAGCTTTTCTTTTAGAATTCTATTTTAGAAATGGAAATGAAACAGGAAACGGTAAATGGCAATATTCTTACGTTGCCTGTTATGAAGAATTTCAGAAGGATTTTCCTATTAAGTTTTGAGACAAAATTTTTGACAAACGTAAATTTGACATTATGAAATAAATAGTGGTTTAAGTAAAGACATGCCGATTTTTGTTCATGGCTTACTTTGACTAATTTTTTTTCGATCTCACTGTACTACATATTGTGATGATCCTTAAGTGGAATGGTATCGAAAGGCGATTTTTGATTTCTTTGCTTTCCCACTCAATTTTTTTAAGCTGCTTTTTAATAACCAAAAATGTAGATTTTCTTTCAATATTTTAGGTTCACAAATATGTATGCATTTCATGAAACCAAATATGAAACAAATGTAGATTTGCTTTCAATGATTAATTCATACAAAGAAAAACATTAAACGACAACGAACTTTATATGCGTTATTTTCAGACTCACTAACGACTTTCTACGTAAATTTATGGCGAAATATATAACGAAACTTTGTCGTTGCTGCGGCGACAATCATAAATCATAAAAGAAATTAGTTTTAAAATGCTTGGAAAACTTGCGAAGGAGCTTCTAGTTTTAAATTGCCAGATGTATTTTCTCATCGATTAGGTTCCATCATATTTAATGATTATTAATTATTGAACGAAAAGTTTGAGAGTTAATTTTTGTTTGCAATTACATTGTGACAATAAAATGTGTTATCTTTTGTAACAAGAATAATGTATTTTTAATTCTTCAAATTGTTTTAAACGACGCGACGAAGCTTGTAGAAATTTACAAAAAAAATTAAATTTTAACGAAGTTATAAATAAAAATCGAAAATCGAAAATTTTTAATTTGTTTTGCGTATGCAAGCCTTGAAGTTACGTGTATTAATAAGCGACGTCCCTATGGTTACTCCGTCCATACGATCAAGAACATTTAATAAAGTTAATTGGACAGTATATGTACGCTTATCAAACGCAGCATCAGTTAATATTCTCGTTAGTCGCTTCAATTTTATTCCATTCAAATGAACGTTAATGGCAGATCGATTTTGCGACGAAACGTCATTATTTGTCGATGTGATAACTGGATGTGGACAATGTTTACGGGTGCAATTTCGTTAAATTTGCGGTTATGGGGTGCGTTTTAAATTAGAGGGCTCACATCGTTTATCGAATTACGATCCTGCATATTCAAAACGGGGAATTCATTTATTAATTCAACTAATGTCATAATTTCTAAATGAATGAGTTTGAATTAGTAAACACAGAAAATATCATATCGTTATATTATTATTATATCAGTTTTATCGGTGAGATCCCTCATGAACTATGCTTTGTTCGACAACTCATAATCAATAGTGTTAGTCTTTCTATTAAAACAAATTTTATAGTATTTGATTAAGAAACAAATTATATAAAATTATTCAAAATTCTTGAAATCTAGATAAAGATTCGTCAAGTATTTATTAACTTTAAATTCATCCGCATATATCAAATATGTTGACCATTTAATACATTCTACTATGTCATTGGGATAAATATAGAAACAATCAAGGACAAGTTGAGACTCTTGCGGGATTCCAGATTCAGCTAAAAATAAAACATAACGCCAAGCTAAGTATTGGGTGAATTGGGTTGGACGCGCCAACTGTGTTAGTTGACCAGTAATTGCAAAATAAGTTCTTACAATACTTCAGTTAACGGATAAATAATACGAATAATTCTAGTCATTTTGCTTTGATTGTGTTAATTTTCCTTGGATTCTGAAATCGATTCTAATTGTTCGCGACGTGTTTTTTTGGTTTCATTTCGAAATGTGATTTAAATTTTGAGGATGGCTCGTTTATTTTAAACAATTTTTTAACTTTATTAATGTGGAAAAAATTCCAATATGCAAAACGCTATACGAAGAATTTATGCCTGAAAATAAATATCAACCGCGAAGCAGCGTCGTTAATGAGGATGAAAAAGTTAGAAACGATGCCACGAAATTATCTTTCAGATCGTTAGTTAACTTCAAGAACCAATCTTGGATATACTTTTTTTGGGATACGCTGAGATAATTAACTATTAAGAGGTGGGAAAAACTAAACTTTGAACACACGGAACTTGCTGTTATTAATTGTATGTGTTTGCATTTTTATCATACCCACTTATATAGGTGATACGTATTGTTTGGTTTTGTAACATCAACTTTTTGTTTCGTTTTTAACGTTGATGTTTTTACATTCGTGGGAATAGCTCCTTTCACGTCAACGATGTTATCCGTTTGTGGTTTACTCGGTGTGCTCAATGATGGATTTGTTGAGTTTCAAACACATTCTGTGGTGTGATTGTTATGCTCCCGATTGTTGTATGACAAACCACAACTATAATTATATTTATCGAGACTCTTTCAATTCTCAGGGCGTTAATGAGGTTACTGGGGATAATCAAATTTATCTACTCTTATTGTCTTTTCTTTGATTTATTTTGAAAATTTTTATATCATGAAAATTTGTTTACCAATTAATTAAAACTAATATTTTATATTTATGTTGAGCGCCAATTATTCTTAGAATAATAATTCAATAAAATTGTAACAATTTGACTATTTATTAGCAAAATGAGGTTAATCAAATACAGTGAGATCGAAAAAAAGATTAGTCAAAGTAAGCCATGAACAAAAATCGGCTTGTCTTTACTTAAACCACTATTTATTTCTTAATGTCAAATTGACGTTTGTCAAAAATGTTATCCAAACATATCTAAGATTTTCTTTAGAATTCTATTTTTGAAATCGAAATGAAACAGGAAACGTTAAATGGCAATATTCTTACGTTGCCTGTTATGAAGAATTTTAGGAGCACTTTCCTATTGAACATTTTTGACAAACGTCAATTTGACATTAAGAAATAAATAGTGGTTTAAGTAAAGACATGCCGATTTTTGTTCATGGCTTACTTTGACTAATTTTTTTTTCG
>JAFFZR010000696.1:0-12467 GCA_018397195.1 Lethrus apterus
ATACGACTGAGTCTTCTTTTGTCACGAATGAAGGTCCAGAATTTTTTTGGGTCTTGGGAGATGCTGTTCTCAACAGAACACATAAAACTAGCATATGCAGCAGACGATTGCCTCTTAATGAGAGTCCTCAACCGTTTGAATTCCTCCAGTGAAGTTGGACAATTCAAACGCTTGTATTTATTGTAGTATCGATGCTTTAGCTTAATGTTATATATGATTTCTGGAGTGAACCATTTAGGGTAAGAACGCTTATGATGTCTGAAAACCGGGACATAAGTATAGAAAACAGAATATAACAAAGTATAGAAGGAGTTGCATGCAGCATTAACGTCAGTGAAACAGTCGAGAAAGCATAATGTGGCAAGTAAGCAAGGGAATGGTACACTTACGTAATACACTTTTCTACTTTTCCATATGCATGTATATACAGTATGTTCCAGGATCGAAAAATTTATTTCTGATTTTACGAAAAAATATCAAATGAAAAAGAAAGCTTGATTTGAAACCCTCATTAATATTATTAAAACTTCAATACGACTACTCTGTACTCTTAACATGAAATTTTTTGGAATAATTTTGATTTTTTTAAATTTGATTACCTAGTAGCTGTTGCCTAATGACAAATAATTTAAATGTCAAAAATCTCGTTGCTATAAATAAGTACAATTTATTTAATACAGAGGGTAAAGGCAGGGTAGCCCCCCCCCCCGTTACGAACAAATAGGCAAAACAACTGTGGAACTATGTGGTTATGACCAATTTGAAGCCCCCATGGTGAAGTCTGAAATGGCACCATGATTTAAATACACAATTTTAAGTAGAATCACAGATACAGATTTATATATGTTTTATTCTTAATTTTCCTCAGTGTTTTGGGCGCTATATCACATATATTCTTGAAGGTAGCATATTTAAATGTCATGTTTCTGATATAAAACACATAGAACTTGATTCCTAGTTTGAAATGTCGTTATTTTAAACGGAAAGTGAAACGTTTTACTCGTTTAAACATTACATTGAATAAACTCAGTAGGTAACTTTTGACCAATTTGCAAGCATTTTGATCATTGTTATTCAGGGTAGTAGAGGGAGCAAAGCCGATTCTACAACCTGTTGTAGAATGGGCTTGCGGGCAGCCTTGACCTTGACTATATTTGGCCTTGAAGTATTAATATTTTCGAACCAGTGTCAAGGTCGAGGAGGAGGTTGTAGAAAGGGCCTGTGAATGGTCTTGACCTTGACTATTTAACCTTGAAATATTAATAATTTAACCGCCGAGAAGGGGTGACATCTGTGACTTTTGTCACGGGTTCGGCATCGAAAAGGGCCCGATCGTTGGGGCCCCACTGTGTCTCATAAATGTGTTTATAATTACTTTTTTTTACCTTTTGAATTTCAATTACGTAGCGAACCCAACCCATACAACCAATCTTTATCACAAAACTGACGCTCCGGCTCTGGATCTTGATCTGGCTCTCTCTGTACTCCTTTTGCACAAAAAATAGTTGGCCACATTATTGCAATGCATTGGAGCCCGGACCACAGACCACAGAAAATTTTTCTCGGCGGCTTTGTTCTTATTAATAATTTCAAATCAAGCATTCCTATAGAACACGCTATTACAAAAACGAAAATATTCCTTTATTTTAATTATCATTTTAAGTACTTTTCTAAATATGGGTTAATTTAGTTTGTGAGTTAATGAGTTTTTTTAGCTGAAATAAAAGAAAATTGAAGTTCCTTGTTGGAGCACTCCTAAGTGAAATAAAGGATAAAATCTAGGACATCGGATTTAGCTATTCAACAAGAAATAATTTAGATAAGACCGTCAAGAATAATTAAAGTTGGCAACGTAAAATATCTACAAAATGTATGAATTGATTTTCACAAAATTTTATCGTGAAACTAAACAATGTTTATTTCGTAAAGTAATAATATTGAAGGAAACCTACGTAACCACTTATAAACAATAGAATATAAGAAGCATTATATGAAATACTGCATTGTTGCTTCCTTATTGCGAGTTTTTATATTTTTGTTTAATTATTTTTATTTATTTCAATTATAATTTGATTTTAGTATTATTTTATTGGAGCGAAGAGATAGGGAAGAAATAACGATTTAAAGATATTTATATATTTAATGTATTAAGTTATTAATGACAAATAAAGGTTTTTTTATTATTTTAATTTGCATAATTTAACATGTGAAATTTTCATTTTATTGAATGTTAATTTATATTTCAAGAAAATATTTTTTTAACACAAAATTTATCAACTGGATTGGAATACAATATCAAAATATTTATTAAATAATATTTCTAATGCGCTGACTAACACGAACCCCAAGATAAATTAACCTTTGTTTGTTTGAATCTAGTACTATTATATTAGTTAGCATCGCCGCCTTTACATTGCAATTCATGCTCCAGTAGTAGAGTGTTAGTTGATTAAATATTTCCGTATAATTACGTAATATGCAAGCTACATGATTAAATCGATTTTTTAAGAGGAAAATCTAATTAATTCAAAAGTGATTTTCGTTGTTTTCACGACACAAAATTAAATATTAATTTTATGAAATAATCAGCGCTGAAAGCGTACATTTGTATAAACTGTCCGTAATGTGACAACTTTATTAATATACATTTATACAGGACTGTTAAACTTTGTTTAATTATCGCCATCAACGGCAGATGAGACTGAAACAATGTAATAATGGAACACAAAATTTAGATATTGTGGAAAATTCAAATTCTAGTCTATTTATCAAAATACGCATGTTGTGAGAATAAAAATTTAAACCAGGATTATTAATTATCAGTATTAAAAAATTGGGCCCTGGAGATGAAGTACCTCAGGTGCGTTAAAGGAATTACGCGAAGAGACAGAACACGAAACGAACATTTTGTAGAGCATCAAGAAAAAACACCTGAGATGATTTGGGGACATAGTAAGGATGGAGGATAAAAGGCAAACGAATATGTATCGCTAACAAAACCAACGCATACAGATCGATAGGTAAACTCAGAAAACCATAGGGCTAAGTCCAGTCTACCACTACTTGGCCCTATGGTTTTCTAAAGCAACGGTGGGCAACCCCGGACCCGCGGGCTAGCTACGGCCCGCGAAAAGTTTTTATCCGGCCCGCGAAATCTTTAGAAGAAATTCTTCTTCTTTGAATTAGCATAATACTAACTTTAAAACTTTTCTCTATTTATTTCATATTTGTAGACTAAAAAAATTATAGGTGACAAGAAGGTGTCAATTAACTACTACGGCCCGCGGAAAAAACGTAAAATTTATTCTGGCCCATGTTATAAAAAAGGTTGCCCACCCCTGATGTTAAAGTTTGAAAACACTGATTAATTGGATATTGGACGATAACTACCGACTAATACTTTTTTGATAACGGGAACTATCCCGGATTTTGCCCGGAGTATCCCGGATTTTGCCCGGAGTGTCCCAGAATTCTCCGGACTTTGCCCAGAGTTTCACCTGATTTTCTCGGATTATGCCCGGAGTTTCCCGGACTTACCCGGCGTTTCCCTGGATTTTGACCGGAGTTGTCTTCCGGATTTTGGCCGAAGTTTGACCGGAGTTTTCCGGATTTTGGCAGGATTATGCCCGGAGTTTTCCGGATTTTGGCAGGATTATGCCCGGAGTTTTCCGGATTTTGGCAGGATTATGCCCGGAGTTTTCCGCATTTACCACGATTATTCAGGATTGCCTGGAGCAACGGTGGGCAACCCCGGCTCGTGGGCCAGCTGCGGCCCGCGAAAAGTTTCTATCCGGCCCGCGAGATCTTTAGAAGAAATTATAAATAAATATTTTTCATTGTAATTCTTTTAGTTTGAACTACTATGGCCCCCGAAAAAAACGTAAAATTTATTCTGGCCCATGTTATAAAAAAGGTGCCCACCCCTGTTCTAAAGGATAGTAGAATAACCCAGAACGAGGGTATGAAGATGGCAAAGTTTGTGCATGCAGGGTGAAGTATTAGGACAATGTATACTATTAAGACTAAATTATTTACCTAGTAATTTGTAATTACTCCTAAGGTCGATTACATATATTATAATATTAAAAAATTATGAAGTGCTACTTCAACGCCCTTTAAAACGAAATGTTCCAAATGAGTTCTGTTTCTTCCTGCATAACTGAAGATTATATTAATGATTTAAAATCCAAAAACTGTACATTTCAAAGGCGTGCTTTTAAATAGTAATATGTAACTTTACCGCTATTTAAAACATCAATTTAGTCGAATGGTGTATTTAGTAAAGGCGAACAAACATCTTATATAAATGATAATAAATTAAACCTTACCAAACACTTACTTTAGTTTTAAATTGATGTTAGTGCTTCCTCCGCAGCCGTATACTTTTATTGTTTTTTACTTTTATCACCAGTATCTCGACATTTAATTACAATCAGGAAGTTTATGTAACCGACTGACAGAAATTAAACAATATATATACAAAATGGGAAACAAATGTTTATATTGTTATTGGAACCTGGTGGTAAATTATGTTTCTATAAAAAGCAATTTTAGTAATACTAAAATATACACCATAACGATGTAATATAAAATATAAACAAAATGTTCTAAATTTTCCTTGTATTACAAAAAAAGTTTCACGAGAATTATAATTTCGTGTCATCAGTGTCATCACATTCGTAGGTTATTCTTCTTTTGCCTCGCACTTTAACTTTAACCCCAAACGAAATAAATTAAATGAAATAGACTATATAAAGGAAGTTGGAATTTTATAATACTCTGAAATAGAGCGTATTTCGATTGGGATCTCCTCGTGTCTCGGATTGTTCCGACTTTTTAAATTTGTAAGTATCTTTTGTGTCTCTACGTCACTGTGGTTTAATCCCAGGGAGTAATTAAAATTACTTCACATTCTCTTTGGTCAGGGATGCGCAAAGTTAGGGCATGGCCCTGTTATGGGGCGCGGTAGAAGATGTTAATTGTAAAATAATGTTTAAATTGATTTTTGAATTTTTATATTGATAATTTATTCTTTTCTGTATTAATAACATAGGACTTTTGAATATTAGTATCATCGGGTTTAGTAAAAAAAAAAAAAACTTTAAACATGATCGATGTGTGTAATCATTTAAACAATATAACAGACTTTTTATTAATAATTATAATATAATCATTTCAAAATATACTTAAATATGTAAGGAAAGAAATTAATAATTAATGACAAATAAATCAGCTCAATCTCGAACGTTGAAGTTTGAAATATGATAGAACTGACGTATGAACGTTGAATAAATAGTAAATCTATCGATTAAGTTGTAATTTTTTTGATTTAACAACAAAAGTTTATGAAATAAAGTACATATAAAGTATAAATTATGTAAATTATATTGCACAATAATATTATGTAATTATACTATTTATAGTTGTACAATTTCACACACTTACTATTTTATTAGACTTAACTTTATTTATGTGCATTTCTTAGGTTTAGATTTCGGCTGCATGGAAGATCAATCACTTCAAATCTCTGGACTTGCATGCAGTATATTTCTACAAGCAGTATGATTATCTTATATGGATGAGAATTTATCAAAATTATAAATTTGGAAGCTTGTTGAATAAAATATTATAATTATTATTATTAACATAATCTATCATATGACCGAACATTTATCAATATAAATCGTTAAATGGAGTCACAATTTTTTTCTTCTCCCTTGCTTCCCTCTCGCCACTTGTCCAACGTTCTAAGAGTTTATCTGGATTGAGAGGGAGGAATTAGGTTGCGCCCACGACCGTCTTACAGATGTTACGCCTATTCCAGCATACGCTGCAAGGATTAAGGAAACGTGGAAAACCTAATCAGAATAGTCAAAGTCAGAAACATTATAACTTAAATCTGTGATATAAATTTACACGTGACACGATAGAATGGTACATACCGAAATTGTACAGCTAAAATGAGACGCCCGAAATGGTACAGCAATAAAATGGTTCAACACGGAAATGGTACGTACCTTCCTTAAGGACGAATACATTCAATACATTAAAAATTAATCTAATATCGTTTCAAATTATTATTTTTTATATTTACAGTAAAATTAGTAAAGTTAGTAGTAGTGAACTATTTAAAGAGGGTAATAATTAAAACACAAAGAATTAATTGAAGTTTTGAAATACTAATTTATGGCAATAAAAAATTTATTAATCATCTTTTCATATTGTCGAATTTAAAAACAAAATTAATAATATCACAACAAAATGGGTTACAACTAACACTCAGGATCCTAATAACTAACAAAAGAAATGTATTAAATTTAGCTGTAAGAGGATGCAGAGAAAAATGACGAAGAGACGAAGTAATCAGGGCCCTAACTACAGGGCTAAATGGGCTGTAACCCATTCAGGCGCCAGCATTTTGGGGCGGCAATTATTCTTATCGGTTATTTGAATTTTGTGTTTTCTTTTGTACTCCTTTTTATACTTCCTTTGTGTTCCTTTTTACTCCTTTTTACACTCTTTTCTACCTTTTGAATTTCAATTGCGAAGCGAACCCAACCATAAAATTTAAATTTTTAAAAACTGAAAAACTGATCTTTTAAATTTCAATAATTTGATAATTTGAATTACGGAGCGAACCTAACCCATGCCAACCTAACCATAAATTTTAAAATTCAATTACGGAGCGAACCGAACCCTTTTAAAAACTGACCTTTTGAATTTCAATAATTTCAATTTACGGAGCGAACCCAACCCATACAATATATTAGGACGGCCCTGCCTAGAATGCAAATTACTTCTAATTGATATTTAAAATCATAGTGTAGTTTTAAGAGAAATCTCATCTCTTAAAGCTAAAAGTTCTGTTGTGTCACTTTTTATGAAAGACTAACGCAATACATATTATTCTCACTCTTTAACGAGAAAGGGATTCTCGTTAAAGAGTGAGAATAATATGTATTGCGTTAGTCTTTCATAAAAAGTGATAATACCGCGTATTATCCTATCAAATAAAATTAATTTATTGAAATGGATCCAGTCTTTTAACTTGCAAAATATATTCACCCGTTATTTCGAGAAACCGATAATGAGATCTTTCACGCGTTCAGCCTATTGAATATTTGCAATTTTATTATATGCACGTCAATATTCGAGCGCTACACATTCCTACATGTACGCCATTTAGCAAATTACGAAAATTGTTTAGGACACGCTTAGACGTAAATTTAGAGTTATTTAACGTGTTA
Source organism: Lethrus apterus (assembly GCA_018397195.1). NCBI lineage: Eukaryota > Metazoa > Arthropoda > Insecta > Coleoptera > Geotrupidae > Lethrus > Lethrus apterus. The sequence goes on from JAFFZR010000696.1 coordinate 7,248, forward strand.
CAAATCATTTATTATTAATACTATTATTAAAAAGTATTATCTGACAATTTCGGTAAGTTAATAACTATCCTTATTAAATCGTTTAATTCATCTTGCAAATGATGATACAAAAATACAGTTGGTACAGTGCTCGATGAACAGTGCTAGAAAGGTATTTTCAACCAAGATTCCCCCATATAGAAAAGTTTCAAATACATAATAAAATTAATCTGTAAGTTAATGGTGAACTTATTTTAATTTAAACAAAGGATGATCAAAATTTGCTTCTTATTTAATTGCATTATTTCCCAAACGTGTACATGTTGATGACTTGACATAACCTATGATTTCAAATCTATTTAACTTCCGTTCTATTAAAATTACCTCAGAGATGTGCACAAGTACTCGGCGAAACGTGTAATTAGTGTAGTTATCTCCGTTATTATAAGTGCTGAGAATATGCTTAAATAAACAGGTTTCAAAATTGCCTGTTTGTGATTATTCGATAAAATAATTAAATATGGTAATACATTACACGTCTCTCTCCAAGTAAATTATTTACTTTTTATATATAAAAGCGAAAATAGTTAGTTACTAACTTATTTGAAATATTTTCAATAAAGAAATACGTTGAATCAGATATTTAGATATACATTCTATTATATTTTATAAATAACAGTGTATAAATACGGAAATTAAATAACATCGAAGTACATCAACAGCGTAGTCAAGTTCATCCATCACAACAAATTCAATTTTCCAACATCAATATTTCAAAATTTATTCTTGGAAAATATTGGAAACTATTTTTGTTTGAACGAATCTTCGCACGTTTCCGTTTTGCGAAATAAATAACAAAATTGTTTATTCATACATCATTAATTTTTAATATTTACCCCGTGTGATGGATTTTGTTTTTAATATATTTTTTTCTATTAGAATTCAATTCAAATCATATTAATTAGATGCTAATTCGCTTAAAAAATAACAATATCACATTCAATTTTTCATCGTATTAAAAGTTAATAAATAATTCAATAAATCACAAATGCCAACAATACCAACTTGAAATTAATTTGAAATCAAACGTACCTGAATCAAGCGTTTGATTGTTTTAATCCTACTTCATTTGTGATATTTGGAAACTTAGTCGTTGCACGGAAGTTAGTCGTTGGAATACTATTTTACACGTTTTGTTTACAAATTATGCTTTTTTTAAACTAACTATATTTCTAACATATTTTTCAAATAATTTCATATTAGTGTGCAAAATAAATGTTAATATGTTAATAACAAAATAAAGAACATAGTTAACATTAACATTCCGGTTTGCAACATGACCGGGTCATGCGTCGAGCAACACGAGGGGCGTCCCCCTCTGCTTCACCAGCAGCTTCCTGTAACAAATAATGGGTTGTTAAACAAGATAGATTCACTTTGACATTGACATATACCTGGATCACAGCGATAGCTGGTGCTGGCGCTGGTGCTGGTGCTGGTGCTGCCACGCGCGTCAAGTCCTGCCCGGCTTGTTCATCGTCCGTTGTAGTTCCAACTTCACTAAACAGAAAAAATAATAAATATTAAAATACATGAATAAACAAAAAAGGCGAAAACCAACCGTTGGCGACGACGAGCACGACGATCGTGCAATTTGTGCGAAACCAGGAATGTAATGTAACCGACTGCAACTGATATCAATACTAGTAGCCCTCCAAAAATAATTTCTTCCTTTGAAATATTCGCATAGTCCATTTTACTTCAAGCGTCAAACGAGAAACGAACGCGAAACAAGGAAGCGTTGCTTAGATCCGTTAAGGGTTTCGAGACTACAACCCCCACCAGCAAAACCTTAAAAATAATAAAAAAACTAAGTCAAATAAAAGGTTTTAGAAAAGGAAAATATATATTTAATCAACACCAGAAAAATAATAATCAGAAATTGATCATTATTTTCGAAATGAAAAGAATTCAAAGAAAAAAAATATCTGGCTTGGAGATTTGGGTTCGAGGCTCCAACATCCGCCATAAAGAAAAACCGTTAAAAATTATCTTATTATCTTATTAATTGTAAGAAATTCGAAAGCTTTATCTGTTATTGATTTTCGTAAAAATTTCGTTGTGCGTTATTAAACTTAACAAGATTTCCAGTTCATGTGGCCTGCAAATTGTTTTAATGGAAGTGGTAAATTTGCAATCGAGTAGCCAATCTAAAAATCGATTGATAACTTTAATCATAATAATTTTATCCCGAACAAATTTTAAAGGAATTGCTTTCATCAAGAGCTATCATAAATACATATTTAAATGAAGAATTATTTGAAGACGAAACTATGAAATACGAATTATGTTCTCAACTAAATGCGTATTTGATAACGCCAAGGAGTTTTCTACTTTTCACAGAAAACATTTGAATTTAAAATAGCAATTATTACAAATTTATTTTTTATCTTAAAATTTTGAGAAATATTAGACAATTTATGACACTACAAGTTCTGGTAACTTTTGAACGTCTGGAGCGATCGTTATGAGAGAAAACACGCCGGCTTTTAATTTTTACGTACAAAATGTTGGTGTTGTCAAAAGCATTTATAATAATAATTTCATTTTCAACCAAAAATTATACATAAATCAAATATTATATATAATGAATAACGAAAAAGAAAATTGTTAAACACAAGATGTTTGAGAAACAACTTGAGATATTATCAAGATATGACATGACACTGAATCTTATTAAATTCAGAGACGCAATCTGTCACTTCATCTCATAAACTGTAACAAGTACAAGCTTACGTTATTACTGCGCTCAACTTACTGGGCTTTAAGCTTATAATAAGTTTCAACCAACATTATAATCGCTGACGGTTTTATAGTATCCCACATCAACAGCTCATACAGTAATCAGCATGACGTATAAAACGGCGTTTTCTCCTTTGTTTATCATGCATACAACTTCAATATACATGTTTAATTATTGTGTAAAATTTTTATTAGAATGTAGTACAAAAAATTATTGACTGTAAACGCAAATGTGCTTCGAAAATGTTATTAAGTAATATGTGTTTTTAAATGTCAAAACTTTAATATGAAAATTAATAATTGTACTTAGAATCTTTCAATTAATTTTATTGACTCATGTATATAGGTTGACCCTAATTTAATTTTATTCATTTCAGTGGAACTTGAAAACCATTTTTCAAATATCAGTAATTTCTTTCATATTTCGAATTATTTCTTTATTGATTGTTTTAATATGTAAACGTAATGGAAAGAATAGCCTATTAAAAAAATTAAAGCGCGGTGAATAATGCAGGAACAAAATCGAACTTAATATAGTCCATGTAACCTCCATTCACATACCAATATTTAAGAATATTTTTTTTTTTTAACGGCGATGGCGGGCGGTTCGGTAGACTCTCTGAGTCTCGAGTTAAATAAACTCAAAAAAAGTGAAATTATTGACATTATAATTAATAAAAGACTCCACAATAACACTGTGTACAGTGATATAGTGAAAGGATATTTTCATGAATTGTTTAATACTGATAAAGACATCTTTCATGATTCTTGTAGTGAAATTAATAAAAACCCATAAAACGGGAGTTGACATACAAAGACAAATATACTAATCAGTTGGAAAGTAGAATTAGTGAACAAAGTGATATAATCAACATTTTTAAGAAGAAAATATTTGAACCCGAACAAATCGCACATAAAGAAATGTCAGGTAAAACGCCATCGAAAAACCGTAAACACGCAAAAACCTAAACGGATCAGCTGGATTTTATTGTACAAGGTAAAAATATTTCTAAGGAAAGAGTAATTGTTAGCAGTGAAACTATATCTAATGACATGCAAAAAGATAATAGCAGAGTACTGAATGCAGGCAGTAATAACAATCGTAAAAAAAACGATGTTAGAAACAATAAAATCCAAAGAAATAGAATAATTATTGGATCAAATAAGGCATCACATTTGAGAGCTGTTGAGAAAAGGACTTGGCTGTTTGTTTCAAGATTAAGTGTAGATACAAAAGAGGAAGATATTGTCAATATGCTAATGGAAAAAAATATCAACGTACAGGAATGTAAACGGTTGAATATAAGATCGAAAAATATTGCAGCTTTTAAATTTTGCGTTAGCGACATTTGTCTTGATCAGGTTTTCTCTGCTAATATGTGGCCGGAGAATACAATCTTGAAATATTATAAGCGCTATGAATCAAAAGCTCAAAATGAAAATTCAATCGAGAGTAGTAATTTTTTAGAGAAAAATTAAGAGTGTTGCATATAAATGTACAGAGTATTTTTAACAAATTGGACGAAATTCATGTATTAGTGAATGACATAGAATATGCTGTTCTCTGTTTTTCTGAGACATGGTCTACACATAACAACATAAAGTATGCAAATGTACAAGACTACAATTTAGCTGCATACTTCATTAGAGAACATCACATACATGGTGGTACCAGTATATATATCAGGAAAGGTGTTAAATGGAAAGAAATAACGAAAATAAATAAACTTAGTATAGAATTAATACTTGAATGCTGCTCTGTACTGGTTAAATTAAATGATATTAATATTTGTATTGTATGTATATATAGATCACCGATTGGTAATCTAAAATCTTTTATTGAAACGCTTACAAGTGTTATTAGTGAAGCTTTAAAAATTAGCAAACATGTTATTATCTGTAGCGATCTAAACATTAATCAACAGCAGAAATCGAATGACACTATACTTTTATTTGATCTACTGGATGCATTTAAATTAAATAGTAAAATAGACGAACCTACTAGAGTTTTTACGAATTCACTGGGCCACACATCTGCAACACAGATTGACTATATGATTAGTAGCCTGCCTGGAGACGTCTGCCATTGTTATGTGCAAAATTTGAATATCTCTGATCATCTAGCACTGAATTTGGTTGTACATAAAGAACTTGAAATAAATACACCTAAGCTATCGTGTAAATCAACTCGCCTAACAACAAGTAACACCCTACAAGAATTAAATGCGATACTTGAAACAACAGATTGGAATTTTATTAAAATTGAAGATATCAATTTAGCATTCAATGAATTCATGTCCTACTTTGAATACTGGTTTAATATTACATGTCCTCTGAAAAATATTAACGTCAAAAACGGCTCAGAGAAACCTAAATGGATTAATGAGGAAATCAGAAAAAATAGCAAAAATTTAAGATTTGCTTATGCAGTAGCTATGG
>JAFFZR010000697.1:0-12397 GCA_018397195.1 Lethrus apterus
ATATGTAAAATATACTCGCAAATTAATAAATAAATAAAGTAAAATAAATAAAGTCATAGGCTCAAGCTAGGCTTTAAATTTGAGACAAAAAATGTAATTGAGAAAACAAGACTAGATTTTGAAATTTTTGTTTTGCGGACCATTTTGCGCCCCTTTGCGAGTAGCTCCCGGGGCATGATGCCCCCCCTTGCCCCCTCGCGACGCCACTGTTCACGCGAATTATATTTTCGATCCACGAGAATCAGTTTTTAAAAACTTTTAATTACAATTGTTTATTTTGGAATTACGTGTTACAATATTGATGGTAAAAATACAACTAACACAATAATATTACATATTTATATGACAATCGTATGTCTCTTGCGAGTTAAGAACAATGTTCCCAGCAGAATGTCCGGTGATTCAAGGAATTGCAGCTGATATGTAACTCGCGTCGACATGAACTTTTGTACGGTTCGCACTGACGAAATGTTGAGTCACTTGAACGTTAATGTGTTAATAGAGAAGTTAACAACCATAATAAATTTGTTCAATAAAGTGGCATTTACATAAACGTAGGATTTTGTTTTTCGAAAAGTGAGTACCTATTTGTTGTCTTACTTTTTTTTTAATTTTTAAATATAAAGATGTTTTTACGAAGATTCACGCGATCGAAACATCATCATTTAGAAGATAACGCATATTAAATAATTTTGTGCCCTGATGATGTCACTTGCAATAGTGAACGAAACGTCGGTGGTCATTTATGTATGATCACTACTGTAAATTTATCAAATAATCGTAATAGGCAACAACTAACCTTATACTAAATTAAAAATTATTATTATTATTATTATTATCATTATTATAAAAAAGGCACAAATTTTATTTACTGCCGTTTCGCGTTAATTTCATAACTTTATATATTAATATCCATAAAAATTACTACAATAATTATAATGAGAATTAACCTCATGATGACGTGGACCAATGATATTTTAAAACCAAGATCACATGCACCAATCAGAACAATCTTATACTGAAAACATTATATGGTGCTGTTTTTGCCGTTACGTCATAGTTTTTGACTTAGTAACCATGACAACTTTAAAAATACATTAAATGTCATTTTGACAAATGTCAATGTTATAATTCATTCGGTTAATTCTCCAACCAAAGATCATTCGTACTCAACTTTTGTCTGGCAAGATTTTAATTTATTCGCAATGATTGCTAAAAGCAATTAAACTCGACCAATTTCTTTTCGTCAAATTCGTCTCGTTTAATTGCTAAGGAACCCCTGCTCATAAATGAAAATATTTCCGACAAAAATTGAGTACTCAAGACTTTCCTCGCCACTCAATTCTGTTTGTTAGTATCTCTTTACAATTTCTAACTTTCATTATTTTCAAATGATTATTTCGTCCTCCAAACCGTCTCTTCCTTTCTTTTTCCTATTGGTTTTCTGCTTAGAACTTTGGCAATCACTGTTTACTCAATCTTTCTACATGTGCCAGCCATCTTAACCTTTGTGCCTAGACAACCGCTATAATTTTTTTTTCTCCCTTGGTTCCCTCTCACCACTTGCCCCAAGCTCGAAGAATATAGAAGAACTTATCTGGACTGAGAGGGATCGATTTGGTTGCGCCTACGACTACTGACTAAGCCACCAGACCAGTAATCCCCATTAATACTGGGATTTTTATACAGATTTTTCAATTCCCGGTTTGTTCTTCCATTCCTCCTCCGTCCTTATTCCACTTTTCTTTCCCATTTTTAAAATTTTTCTTCTTCCATTTTATTCATTAACTACGTTTCACAAACATACGTGGCCGTAGGTCTTATACAATATTTTTTCTTTTGTCTTTCTCGATAGATACTGCAGATTTTCCTATGTCGCTTTTCCTATGTCCGTATACATAAATATTTATAAATTATAATCATAAATCTTGTTCGTTTCAGCGCGTGAGGCTTCCGCCTTTACACGATCGATGACGAGGCCATGAACGAACCTGAAGCGAAAACCTTAATCACGCCGGCGACGACACCAACTTCATTAACCGGCGATGATTACTTCTTGATTCCCGGCTGCAGGAAAATCGAAAAACTCGCGTGGTACGAAAAATACAAACCACCGTACGCCGTTTTAACTGCCAGTCTTCTAGAAGTCAGTTTTTGCATTTCAACCAACGCAAATAAAAAATAAATTTTTGTAGGTTTTAGCCTACGTCGTGGTCAAAGATAACAGACGGTTTCGTTTCGATCCAACTAGACAAGAAGAGGCATGGAGATTTTTCACCTACATGTTGATACATAACAGTTGGCATCACTTACTATTGAATGTCGTTATACAGTGCCTATTTGCGATACCGTTGGAGAAACAACAGGATAGCCTTCGTGTTGGCGTCTTGTATATCGGTAGTGGATCTATGGGAGCTTTAGGTGCGGCATGTGTGAGTTCCGATTTGGTTGTTGGAGCTTCAGCTGGTGTTTATGCTTTACTGATGTCACATATTGCCGATGTTGCCTTGGTAAGACTTAATTTTATTGTATTTTTGGTGACCAAATTTTAGCCATTTCCTGCCTATTTTGTTTTCCCTGCTTGATTTTCTTGTTTCATTCCTATTCATTCAACCAATCTTTTCTTTTTTCTCCCCTTCCATTTCAATTTATTCATCAAACACATTTAATCAAACAACATGCGACTTTCTTGTACTCTCCGTTCAATCATATGCTTTATTTTTCCGAAATTGTTATTTCTTTCTTTTTTTTACACTTTCTCGGTAAAAACTGGGAATTTTCAAACGATAAACCTCAATTGAAAATCTTTTGCAGAATTTCGAAACGCTCAAATACAAAACAGCTAGATGCACCTCGGTGGCAATTATCGTAGCATCGGACGTCGTTTACAACTTATTCCACCACTACAACAAAGCACATCCTTCCATATCTTGGGGAGCACACGTAATCGGCGCCGTTTCCGGTTTCCTGTTGGGACTCGTCCTTTACAAAAGCGTCAGTGAAAAAACACACTCAAAAGCTACGTTATTGACGGGCGCCCTGTTATTTTGCACGATGTTGGTAACGCTGCTGATTGTCAACGTGCATATCAGGAAATGCACGCCTAAAAATCCGATCCAAATCACATATTTATGTTGAGTTCGTCGAACGAATTTAACGATCTCTTTATGTTTGATTTCTGTGTGCATTTTAATTAATGTAACGATTTCTCAGGAATGCGTTGACATATAACGAACAAAATATTATAGTGTACGTAATTTTTTATTAATTGTGCCAAAAATTGACAAGTAAATTTTTTAATTATTGAATGCATTATTATTAATTATAAATATAGATGACTAAGATTTTTTCTTTGCTTCTGGAAATGCTTCATTCGTTTTTACTTATGGGTATGACTTCGGGGACCCTGTATATGTTTTTTTTTTTTTTTCGATGGATGTTATAAGTTATAAGCCACATTTTATTTGTCATTCGTATGTTGTTTTGTTTTTGTGTTAAAAGGTTCTAAAATTGAACCTTGAGGAAACTGATAATGATTTTTCTTAACAAAAAAAAGTATTCGAAAGTAAAGTGAAATGAATAAATAAAAATAAAAAAAACGTTTGTCATTAAAAAAAAATCACATGAAACCGTCATCACCACCATAGGCATGGGCGTACCCAGCAAGGGGTAGCGGCTTAGAAACAAAAATAAAAAATAATTAAATGGTTATAAAGTGAAGTTTTCTTCAAACCCAAGAAAAATGGTAATGGTATAACGCATAGAGTAAAAATCTATATTTCTTTTCAAGCAAATAATTGTAATTACTAATAAAGCACTGATATAATTATACAGGGTGTTTCACTGGCAGCGAATTCTTCAATAACTAGTAAACAGTGACAGAAAAAAAAGTTTCTACAAATAGTTGTAGGATTATGATTGGTCTATAATTTAAAAATATTGATATGTATACAGGGTGTTTCATAACTGTTGTAAAGACTTTAATTTTGTTTTTTTAAATACAAAACCCCCAATATTATTGTATATTTATAAGTACCAATAAAATATGAACAAAAAAGATATAACATACTTTGGCCCTAAACTCGTTAATTTCCGAGATGTTTTGGATTTTCTGAAAATTATGTCACTTACATTGTTTTATAAAAGCGGTTGTATTTTAATTGCCTTTTAGAATAAATGAACGAAATTTTGAAATGTGTTTACAGTTGTATTTTAATATACTGGGTGTTCGTTCCTAAAACGCAAATTCAGTCAAATTAAATACAACACCCTGTATATATTTATATCATTCGATTCCTATTAATAGGTGCTTTGATTTTTATTAAGCACATCTTATGTCTATCTCTTCTACTTTTCAAGTTATTATGGTTTTTATTAAATTTCCTTTATTCCGGTCGTATTTAAATTCTTAGCAGGCGATGTTTTTGAAAGTGAAGGTCAGAAAACAGAGAGATACTTACTTACCTATTTAATACTAGAAATAACAAAAAATATACAAATAAACCAACAATAAACGAATATAAGTAAACAAACAATAAAAAATAACAGTAAACGAACTAAAACAGGAGATTTTCTATATAACCGCCATTTTGTCTAACATATATTTGTAGTCTATTTCTAAAACATGTATTTACATTTAGCAACATTTCTTCACCAACACTAGCAAACGCGTTTCTAATTCTAATTTTCATTTCCTCAATAGACTTTAAACAAATTCCGTTACATAATCCCAGAGAAAAAATCAAGTTTAGAACTAGACTACAAATGTGTATTATGAAAAAAGGGCGGTTATATCGAAAATCTCGTGTTTTAGTTCGTTTCTAATCTTTTATTCAACAGTTTTATTCAACATTTGTTACTGTTTGTTTAATATTTATTTACTTATATTGGCTTATAATGGGTTTTATTGTAATTTCTAATATTAAATATCTCTTTTCTGACATTCACTTTTAAAATCATCGCCTATTAAGAAAATTTAATAAAAACCATAATAACTTGAAAAGTAAAAGAGATAGACATAAGATGTGCTTAATAAAAATCAAAGCACCTATTAATAAGAATTGAATGATATAAATATATATATATATATATTGTATATAATTTTCTTAAAATTTTGTTATCATTTCCGTTCTAAAATGTTACAACCTGAACGACCACTGCCCCCCCCCCCCCGTTTGATCCTAGGTACACGCCCATGACCATAGGTACCAAAAATTGAATATTTCAAGCGAAATTTTTGTAGAAATCATTTTTCTGGAAAACGCTACCTATTTTTTCATTGAAAATTGCCATTGCAAAAAAATATACATTTTTTAAATCGGAGTTGCCAGACGTACGTTGTTTTACCGAATGTTACCGTATTTTCGTCACGCGTTCCTTAAAAAATATATTTTTTTTTTTAATACGGGACGCCATTTGTAAACTTTTTTTAATTTTTAAAAAGAGTTAATATTTCAGGCCGATAATTTCTATATTAAAAATAATTACTACAATTTATTAATATAAATTACTGTCAGTTTTAGTTTTCAGTTGAAACTGTTATCCGAAAAAAATCCATCGACCGCTGAGAATTTTTTTTTTTTTTTATTATTGATTAAATCGATGAATTAAATGATTGGGTTGTATTTTGAATGGATTAATCAGGTAAAGAACAAGATGACGATCGTTAAAATTTCCTTTTTTCGAATAAAAAATCGAATTTTTTAAAAAATAATGTTCGATTTGAATTGTCAGTAAGCAGTTACTTCATGGTAGGTATTTTCATTTGCTTATAAAAGTATATTTTTTTTATTATTGGTAGATATTTAACAACAAATACATTTACAAAAAAAATTGTTTTATTTCGTCATAACCTAAATCTAATGAAATAAATAAACTAAAATTTCAATCTTAGCCTCTACTGGCAAGAATCCATCGTTTAAGTACGAAACATGTTTTCCTGTACTGGCGGTTTATAATAACATAAAGTTTATGTAACAAACTGTATATATAAAAAGACCAATTCATCGGGGCTGCCGCGTAATTTCAACAAACAAACATTCACATCGCAATTTACGTCGACCGTGGCGCCATCTGGGACGCCGTAATGCGGCGTTTCGACGATAGACGTCGCAATTTCACTTATCACAGACAACGCTTAAACGTTCGGGCAGCCTCGTTTCTGCACGAAACTTCGTTCGTAGAAAAAAATGGCACGGTGCAATTTCAAACGTCTTGAGATCCTGTACGTTCGCGAGGCGGGAAAATTAACACAAAAATTTGCACTGGACTCCCGTTTCGGCGCATTTACACTCTTTGCACTTCGTCGCCAGTTCGATGATTATCTTTCCGACCCTGTACATCCTACCGTAAACGTTACATCCGGCTAACTTCAACGCACCCACTCCCGGAGCGTTACTTTGGGTTTCATTTTCCGTTTTTGAAATTGATGACGATGATTCTTGAGTGTATGCGGTGGATGTTGTTATTATTTCGTTGTGGATTGTTTCCGGATGTGTTGTCGAAGGCACTCTTACAAATAGGGGTTTATCTATTATTAAAGTTGTGAGATTTGGAGCGGGTTGGGTTTGTATTACGCTTCCAAAGAGATCCGGAGGTTGAATGTCTTCAGATAGTGTTACTACTTCGAGATCAAGCACTTTTGTTGGAGAATCCTTTTCGTCTGCTATAATTACATTATATTAATTTTGTTATTTATTGCACGTTCAAAAAGAAATGTGTGTATTTTTCAATGTTTTGAACGAAATGAGCTACCTACCACATATTAAATGAGGACAACAGGTTTTTCTATCTAGGACGTTGGATTCCCGACATCCCGTACCAACAGGGGGACATTTCGGTTCCGGACAGACAATATTACCCAGCTCACAGACGCATACCACACAAATATTTTCAGAAGTCAACGAATCGCCGTGATGTACCTTTCTACCTTCCCATAAGCAACCATCTTAATAAAAAAATATAAATTCTTTAAATTAGAAAAAATTAATTGTTTCTGGAAACTTTTCGAGTCATTACTAATTGACAGATTTATGTTTGAATTCATAGATCTTATTTAATTTAAAGTTGCAATTTTTAAAATTAACGCTTTTAGAAGTGATCGTAATGTTCTTGTTTATTTATTTATTTACTTTTTTTTACATCCGGAAACTATATGACCAAAATTACAATGGCGAGTTTTCCAATATGCCTCCACCTATAGCAGAAAAAATTTGGTAAAGAACATTTGTTATCTTCGACTGAAAATCTGATTATTGTACCGGGTGTGCCAATAAATAACTAATCAAATGGCATAAAAATATACAGGTGTTCAATTTGAAAAAACGAGTTTTCAATTCATTTTCAATTTTGAAATATATCGAAGATTCTTAGTATTGCCAGTTTAAGTTGAAGCATTGTTAATATTATGCCAAAGAATCGTTTCAAAGCAATCGTTGATAAAAACATTATTAATTTTCAAAGAGAACTACCTTAATTATTTTTTTTTTTTTTTAAGTGGAATAGGTATCTCGAAAACCGCTCAATTTTTGAATGAGGTCTGCAGTATCAACTTTCCCTATTTTGTAACGGGGAATCTGAACATATGACAATATACAGAGTGTTCCGTTCATAATAACAAGCAAAACTAAACACTCTGTATATTTTAAATATTTAAATATTTTTATAGTGTAGAGTACTTGACTTCAAACAACTTTTACTTGAAACATTTTTTAATCAAGTGAATAGGTAAGGCGTAATAGACCGATCCCAGATCGATCCCAAATCGAAAACTTTATTACAAATTTTGCTTTTAATTATATACAGTGTGCGCGCCTAAAGTATGGAATAAATTCAGTGAAAGCGAAATAAAATATTTCATTTGATAAAAAATATACATTTTTTCATGATATACTATGTTCATAAGTTTGGAGGAGTAAATACATAAGCCAGAATTACACTCGAACAATTTTCGATCTTACCGTTAGTTCGCCAATACTGATTTAGACGTCAAATTCTACTTTTGTTTGGTTATTGTTAGATACGATTTCGTACAATTGTCTGTTAGATTTTGTGTATTTCTTCTATCTTTCATTATAAAAAGTTAATAAAACACACACTTTCTTTTTGAATAACTGCAATCACTTTTAAAGGAGAAAAATGTAATAAATTTTTAATTTTCAAAAAATATTTTTTTTTGTTTATTAATAAATATTTACTACTACATATTTACCAATCATAATTTGGAGAAACTAAAATCTTGTTTAAAGTAAGTTTATTGATAATTCTGAAACTGGGGCGTTTCCTTGGCGGTGAAACTATAGTACTGTTAATAAACAATAAAATCAAATTAAATTAAATACTTTAAAATCGACACCTGTCAGCTGTCACACATGTAAACATTAAATACCGGAAATCTGGTTGTGAATACGGCAATTTACGCTGTGTAAACGCGTCTAGTAAGTAGCCAATCACAGAGCCAATTTTTTAAGTGAAAATTTTAATTTACTCCTCCGAATTTACGAACGTAGTATAGTCGATTTTTTTTTTTAGTCATTTTTTTTTATTGACAATCCCTATTTTTTCTTGATTTTGAGAGATCTTTTTATTATCGAAGCAACAGTATAAAAATGTTGCCCCGTTACATAAGAAAAATTTTGTTGATCTATGAATTCCATCGTAAAATTATCGACCTAATACTTACGTTCTTCGGCATTTGTTTCCGTTATCGACGAAACTTTTGAAGTTACGACGTCGATTTGATCATTCGATGGCCAAATTGGAGGTTCTTTGGGTACGAATCCGCCTAAAACGAAACTTTACATATGATCTATGTAAAACATTAAGCATTTAGCTTCCAAAATTTTCAGAAAATTTTTCAAATCAATATTTTTAGTTCCATGGCAAAAACTATACAAAAATAAGCCTTAGTACCTTCCGTTTTGACTGGTGGTGAAAAATACTTCGTGAATGGATAAATGGCACCCTCGGTAACCTCATCGTCCCGATATGGATCATCTTTCTTTGACAATTTCGTATCCACGGCATCTGACGGCAAAAACGGTATAATTCTGCAAATTATTTCAATTGAAAACCTTCAATTTAAATTAAAAAATAAAACTTTACTCTATATCTGGCAAAGATGGCGGTAACGTCGGACCCGATTCGTAATCGTAGTATCCATCCTTCTCCTTCGTTATGGTGAAAATATCCGTAGGCAATATATGCATGGGATGCACCGTGACTGTCGAAACCTTCACCTTCGATTCTAAATCGACGACGGTAACATCGTGAATTTTCGCGTGCGTGACAACGTTCGACACGTTACTTTCAGTGCAATCGGTTGAGTTTATCACGGTCCTCATCGTTATTACATTTGAACCTTCGTCGGTACTAGTCGCCACAGTAGATCCAGGAAATTCCGTTGTGGTCGACGTGCCATCGTCGTAGAACAAACCGTTAATGTCCCGCTCAAAAATAGTTTCGTTAATGCCATCGTTAAAAAATTCGTCTTTTAGAAAATCCAATATAGTGGACGCATAAGCTCTATTATCTTCCGTCGAGTTGGCTGGATCCAATTCGGTCGTCGGTAGGCTTTCCGTGACGTAATCGGTTGCGGTCGTTTCGAATACGACCGTTGTGTCAGTTTGATTGGACGACGAATCCTTTGTTTTATCGTCGAATCGTCTTGTTAATCTCGTTTCGAGTAAATAGTCGACGAGGTTTTCCCTTTTTTGAAGGCTTGAAACTTCGTCGTTTCTTTCCGATAAATCATGTGCCGGGCTGTTGGTCGTCGATATTGGTCGACGGTAGTTTGTGTGACGAAATTCGTAGTTGGCGGTGGCGTGGAATGTGCCAGGGGCGATTTTATTTCGTTTCGTTGCGTCCAATTTCGTTTTGTAAATTATTTCTGGGTAACCTGTTGAGGGTTTCACGTCGTCTCTCATCGAATTTCGTGAAAGGGGTTTCGGAGTGCTATCGTTCAGGTTACCGGTAAAATGACGAGTTGTTCCTGAGAATGAATACATATACAGGATGTTCACATTGAAATCGGCACTATTGCCAACTTTGCTACTGCTAAAGATACGATGTTGGTTAAATTACCAAAGTAGTAGCGTTTTTTCTTCCGATTACGACGGTAAAATTTTAAAAACAATTGAACTTCGCGTTTTCGAGATATTAAAAAAAAAACAACATTTTTTTAATGGATTGGCCTGTATATTTATGTAGCAGTCGGTAGAAAATGAAATTTTGCACAAAATCTCCTTATACTACTATATCCCAGAAATGAAAAACAAAAGAGCTACGACGATATTAATGCAGTTCACTGCACATGCGATAACTTCGTTAGTAGAGAAGCTACGATGTTGGTCAATACATTGGGACATTTTGTGTAAGTGTTTTGCACCGTGTGATACGTTTCACTTGAGGAATCGTGAATATCTTCACTTGGCTCTTCTGATAGGTTCAATATTTCCGAATCGACCGTGTACGTCTTGTAGCGTTCTTTCGCCAAAAGCCTCGTTTGTTTGGCAGTTAGTAAGGTTTTTTTTTTGAGTCAATTCGTTGCTGCTCACATCAGTTTGGATGGGCGTCGCTGTGGTCGCGTCCGAATACAACGTGTCATTTTCCTGTAACGTCGACTCGCAATCCTCGAAATTTCGCTGCACACAGTCGGAAAATCAGCCAACAAATTGCACATGTCGGTTATCTCGTTGAAAATAGATGGAGGATTTATATTTTCCAATTCTGAACAATGTGTTGGAAAACAAATGCAAAAGCGGTTGTTTGACCTGGAAAATTGGATTAACATGATTTTATTCTTTAGTAACGATTCCATTCAATAGAAAATCGGTCTTCACGTCTGCAACTTCACTTTGTAAACTGGCTACGCTCGTCATGCTACCTTCGAGATCGACAAGATCCACATCGCCCATCGCCGAGGGCGGGTTCACATGGTCCAAATTTGAAAGGCTGTGATTTTCGAGGCTTTCTAAACTAGTGGCTTGATTCAAAGAATTGCTCAAAGCCCGACGAACCATAAGACTGGCCGGTAACGATTTTTTGCGTCGAATCAATTTTGGGCTACATTTTGATTTGATTTCGACTTCGTTCATACTATTTGTGAGTGAATTTAACTGCGAGGGGGGTTGAATCATATCCAATTCCAAAGAAGCGGCGCTTTGCGACATATCGGATTCGATTTTAAAATTTGTGGCCAAACGCGTCGCTTCCATTGCAATCAAAGTGGACTCGGTTAACGTGCTCGTGTTTAACGATGAAAAATCATTGATTTAAGCTCATTTTTTCTGCTGCTTACAATGCCAAAAAACAATTGCGAGTCGCATTTTCGAACTGCTCGCTTTGATACTCATTTATTTATTTTACATTGAAATTCGTCCTAAGTTTTTGACCTTTCATCTTAAGGTTGTACTAGTATAAGAGTATTCTAGGTAAAATTTAACTTTTTATCAATTAATTATATACAGGCGACTCGCAATTGTTTTTTTGAGTTTTCCATTGTAATCAGCAGAAAAAACTACACATTTTTGATGTATTAACCACCAACCCCGTAGCTTCTCTACTAACGAAGTTATCGCATGTGCGGTGACCTGTATTAGTATCGTCGTAGCTCTTTTGTTTTTCATTATTGGGATATAGTAGTATTAGAAGATTTTGTGCAAAATTTCATTTTCTACCGACTGCTATATAAATATACAATTTAATATCTCGAAAACGCGAAATTCAATTGTTTTTAAAATTTTACCATCGTAATCGGAAGAAAAAACGCTACTACTGTGGTAATTTAACCAACATTGTATCTTTAGTAGTAACAAAGTTGGCACTAGTGCCGACTTCAATTTGAACACCCTGTATATTTTAATGTTGTTTTGGATTAATATATATTTAACTTTGATTTAATGTCAAATCCTTTATGGATTGTTTACTCAAGAATAAAAACATAGTTATATTTTTAAAATGATGGTTCCAGTCGCTGACATGTTAAAACATGTTTAATTGTAACACAAAATATCCATTTATGTAAAGGTACAATTAATGAACGAAGGTTAGGATCGGCACAGTCTGGCAAACCCTTGAATGTAGAACCGCCGTTTGTGCAGATTTAGCTTTGGGCTACAGTCAGGCATCACCTGACTCGTAAATGGCGATAACCGAAACATGTCATAACAACACAAACAAAAATATTCGTCAGAACAGCAAACCTCTCAATCAAGAAGGATTATACAGTGAGGACAAAAAGTAAGGAATATTTAAAATAAAAACGAACTCAACCGGTTTTTTAAAAAACGCTGAAACAGGTCGATTTTTGATTTCAAAAATACACATTAATATGTGCGATTCATCTTCCGACTTTCATTTGTTTTGTAGTTATGACGTCATCACAAAAAAAATAAATGAC
>JAFFZR010000698.1:2400-12610 GCA_018397195.1 Lethrus apterus
CGCTATCTATCTGGTTATTAGCGCCGCTCAGCGTGACAATAAGACAATTAGGCTTAGAACGAGTATAGGGTTATAGGGTTACAAGGGTCTCAAATGTGTTTATAACAATCAATAACCAAGAATTTGACACTAATAATATAACAATCATAGCAATATTTGCGTCGATTATATACTATACAGAATAATAAGAGTCGAAGAAAATCACGGTGTTGAATATAAATAAATAGAAAACTATATTATCTCCGTGCGCAGTAGTTCTTTGCGTCGATTATATACTATACAGAATAATATATAGAATTCTTTGCATCAAATTAGTCGTATAATATTTTGTACAAAAATTGTAACTATTTTAAAGAACTTCTTAATGACAATAGACAAGAAGACCAGGAAGGTGCAATTATGCAAATACAAGAGGGAATGGAAATAAAGCAACGAACAAAGGAAGAAATAGAGGAAATAATAAAAAAAGCTCATGGAAAGTAACAGCTGAAATACTGAGGGGCGGGTGAAATATGACGTAACGTAAGTGTGTATTTATATTATTTTTATATATCTACATAATTTCAATATATAATGTAATCTTGTTGTTATAAAAAAAAATCAATATATCCTTATATTATGAAAATATTTTCCATAGCTTTTTGATGCCATCATATTTTTTTAGTAGTGCATGTGCAGCGGTTGAACATGCAGTTCTTTGTGAAATTACTCGTCGAAATATGTTCGACATGGATTTCTATTTTCGAAATCGCAAGGAACTAATTGTTCTTGTTGTGAAATAATTTATCTTGTACAGGATGTTAATAAATAAACTTTACACACTTTGGCAGATGATAGTGGAGATCATAACAAGAAAAAAAATGGTCCGACATTTATCGAAAATTCTAATTGATGATTTCTAACATAAATTGTATGCGGATTTTAATCTGGCCATTCATGCAAATTGCGAAAATTGAAAACTCCATCACGAGTAAAACAGGCTTCGTCTGTAAACAAAATGTTTCCAAGAAAATCTGGATTTAAGTTACAACTTTGAAGGTGTAAATAAAAAATTTAAAAATTCCATACCTAGGAAACCAATGAGTATTAGACCTTAATGTATTAGAATTTTTTTCTTGTTATGATCTCCACTATCACCTATGTATTAACACCCTGTATAATGGCTAACGATTATGATTTTGTGCTAATTCTTAGACTGACGAATGGTTTGTAGCACACTCGACCAAACGTAAGATTCTTTCATCTTTTCAATATACCATGATTGCTAAGCTCGTACTTGGTACAGTCATAAAGCACCTACAGCACCTTCGCAGCAGTCAAATTAGAATTGTTACATATCAATGCCTTCGTTAAAATTATGTTCATATTCATTCTGAACTTGGTTCTTTTGACTTGTCTTTTATTAAATAAAATAATTTATCTTTGTTGAAATTTATTGTTTGCATAGCTTAGTTATCTTACATTAAAAATTAATTATTATAAATAATGGTTTGTACGAAAGAAAATGATGTGTGAAAGACAAAATTAAGTCTTTGTTGTCCGTTGTCAATAAGTACGAATTAATAATGATATACAATGTTATTCTGAAATAAATACTGATATTTTAATAGGTGATAGCTGACCTTAACCCAAACCCAAATCCGCAAAAACGGCGGTCCCATCTACAGTTTAAATTTTCAAAAAATGTCATTTTTTATATGGGCATTCGCTTCTAAGTACGGTCCTGTGTCCATTTCAACATGTGTAGCGTTGAAAATCAACTTCCTTTGCCGGGAATAACATGAAATGTTGCATAACAACCTTTATTGATGATAATTCGGCGTTATTGTCATATTAAATATTTTTTTCTGGCACACCCTTCAACATAGGACCGTCATTTTTGCACATTTGGGGTTGGGCTATTATCAGCTATCATCAAAATATCAGTACTTATTTCAGAATGATCCTGTATTTGTGTGTCGTTATAATTTTTGAAATTATACTTATCTTTTACTCCTGAGCAATCAACCAATAAACGCTCGAAAATGTAATATATTTATTACGACGAACAATATTTAAAAAAATATAATGATAATTTTTATTTTTTTAATTTAACACTAATTAAATTTCATATTTCGAGAATAACAATAAATAATAATAATAAATAATAATAACATTAATTTTGTAAGATGTAGAAAATTTAAATGATAATAATAATAATAATAATAATAATAATAATAAATTAAAAATCAAAAGTGTCATAAATCAAATTTTACAAACTGTAATAATATATAAAATTTACTTATATGCAACTATTTTTGCATCAGAACTACAAATACTTATCGGTTGGTATTTTATTTTCATATTGTAAACGATTTCAGTGTATGTGACAGTTCTCAGTACCGTATACTTCCAGACGTAAATCTTATCGACGGGTAGTATATATTTGGAATTGAACGAGCATTATTGTGGATTGAGATTCGTTTTTTATGAATCATTAAATCTTTAACTCTTGTAATAACTTGTTAGGCAGTAAAAAATGAAACTAGAGATGTTATATTAAATGTATAACAACGTACATAAAAATGTTTGCAGTTGTTAATTAAATTAAAATATTGTATATAAAATATTAAGTACACCCACAATTTGTTATTGAATTAATGAAACAAAAAATTAAATAATTATATATAAAATTTGATAAAAAAATATATGAATGTCTCAAAAATCAATAAAAATATATTAATTTTGTTTGCGACCTACATGTTTCCGCTAATTCCCCTGGGATGCCTACTAGGTTGTATACATTTTTGTAACACGGATGTGAAGGGTTCACAATAGGAAGCCATAGGTAATTTCGTAACATTGGCAAAAATGACTTCTGATGGACAGTCATTAATTCAGGAAAGCTTAAGCGGCTTAAGCGATAAAATGGTGCAGATAAATGGATTTAGCAAATTATCTAAATTTAAAAAGTAATAAAAATAAAAATTTATGTATACCAATGACCAAATAAATAATATTATAATATTCACTTTCAAAGGCAATGTAAAATTTTTAGAACAAATTGACGACTTGTATGTAGACAGAACTTTTAAAAATTGTACCCAATTTTTCTGCAAGTTGTTCACTTGGCATGGTCTTTTAAATGGCGTTTATGTAGGACCACTGGTGTATATGCTACTGCCAGATAAGAAAAGTTACATAACAGCTTTTCAACTATTAAAACAATTGGTTCCTCTTTTACAACCAAAAGTAATTGTGGCGGACTTTGAACTAGGAATTCACAAAGCACTTCGTTCTGTTTGGCCTAATTCTGTTAGACGTGGCTGCCGTTTTCATCTGAAGCAGGCTTGGTAAGAAATTTTTTCTGTCAGTTTCGTTCAATTATAATTTAATTTGTTAAGCAATAACAATTTTGGAGGATTAATATGCACTGCGGGGGTCGTTCTAAGTCATGGGTTGCATTGCAGGGGTCGTTTGGTGGTCGATGTTATCAAATTACATATCTACAATTTTCTACCCACTGACCGTGTTAGAAAATTACCATTGCCGGCCTACTAGGTCTCTTTAGCTATTTTTAATGTATCTACTTTTACCTTGGTGTCTTCTTACGTTATTTTTTACTTCTTGGCAGAAGAATCTAATTTCTTTGTTTTCAAATTTGTCATGTATTTCCCTCAATTTGTTTTCATTGTATTGCCTCTTCTTTTTTCTGCATATCTTCTTCATTTCATTCCTTGCTTATACTCTTTCCTGTTGTATTCGCTATCGCTCGTTATTTTCTGTTGCCTTTTCTTTTCTAGGTTTTCAAAATTTGTTTTGCACTCCTCGTCAAACCACTGCTTTGTTTTTTATTTATGGTTTTTTGGGGTACCACTACCGCATATGTTTCCCTCAATACTTCTTTGATATTTCCCCATATTTCATCTATCATCATCATTTGTTAGTTCCAACTTTCTTATTCTTTTATTTATTTCTTTCTCACATTCCTTCTCTGTTTTTTCATATTTTAATGCTTCCATGTTATATCTTTTTGGCTTAGCTTTTACTTATTTGCCCTTTTCTGTCTCCTGCTGGTCATTGTCATTCTATAGCCTATCTCTTCAAAAAACAAATATTTCCCACCGACCTTGAGGTATTGTGTCGATTCCTATGGGCAAACAATTTCAGTCTCATATCTTCCTGGCTTCCTAAGACCAGTCTCTTCACAAACGAATAACTGTTGCAGTATTCTTTGCATCCGCCTAGCAATTTGGCGAAACACAATTTCCACCCCAACGATACAACCTCTTTCAAAATCGCTTAGTTGGCGGTAATTGGGCTGCTTTCAATTTCTTGTCATTTTAACACTTTAGTTTACAACTGTTTAGACTTTAGTATCGAATAAAGAACATAAACTGACTGAAAATAAAGAAAAGATACAACACCTTTTTTTGTTACGAATTGGCAATAAATGGATATGGATTTAATGTTTCTTGCAGAAATATATAGAGATTTGTAGCTTTACTGGCTAATGCGGGTTTTTTTCATGCAGTACAGTTTTGGACACCCTAATATACATATAATACATTTTAGACGTCCACTCTAATAGGTTAATTATTTTCTTATTTTTCGAGCTCAAAACAAAAGTCCTGCACCATAACAAAGTTTTCGTCGTTCAAGTTAAGATAATTTGCGGTGTAGTAAGTAAAATGTGCAACATGTAGCCAATAAATTCGTGAGCAAATCCTGCATGTTACCGGAATCTAAACTTTCAGGCAACGCCAAGTACTACAATCGTCGTAATCATAACCCAACCGTAAAAAATAAGGCAAATTCACACAAAGCGAACATAATGCCTGAGTCGAGAGAGTTCTTGATTGGCAAAACGCTTCGATGCTCGATGTTTTGCTCGTTCATAACGTTTGATTTAAGTCAGTAATTCTAATTAGTGAAGCTTTTGTATGCCGATTGTCTTGATTGATTTTATGGTAAAGATATTGTTCTTAATTTGTAACTGAAATGCCTTAAGTTATTAATGTATTAAGTTATTAAGTTATTGGTTTACAACTATTCGTTTATACAATTAAGCTCTGGCATTTGCTAAAATCTTGATATCGACAAATTTTCAATTTGACGGTCGGATAATTCAATTGAATTTAAATCGGCTTTAATTTGTACAAAACTAGATGAAGCTGCCATGAAAGGAAATCAATTTGTTTTGACTAGAATATACAGTACAAAAACAATTCCTATTTTACTTGAATATTTTTTATTGATATTGCTTTAAATTTATATCATTTACTAATTGGGTATTTCGTAAATTATATGTAAAACATTCTATTCTATTTATTTAAATAAAACTATTTAGGTGTATATACAAGCTCCGTCATAAATGGACGTCATAGACAATTTAGAGAGACAATTAATTGGTTTCGCTATTAACAGCTGCATAATTTCATGACTATAAACTTGTTTCGTTACTTCTGTGCGGCACATACATATATGCGCGCTCTTCAGGCCATTTACGCTTTCGGCTAGTTGGACTACTATCCTCCATTCGGTTCTATTTTTTGCCAGTTGTGTATTCTCAGTATTTTCAGATTTCTTGATAGATTCTCACTCCATCTACTCCTGGGTCTGCCCTTTCTCTTTTTTCCGATCGGTCCCCTTTTTAGTATTATTTTTGGTATTCTTTCTCCTCCCAACCTTTCCAGGTGCCCTACCCATCTTATCCTCTATGATCTAGCAATTAAGTTAATTTCGTATCCCTATATAGTCCTTCTAATTCTTTTCTTCGCTTGCAAAACTCCTCTATATTGTTTCTTTCCCATCTCAGCTGTTCTGCTTTCACAGGTATTGTTGGTCTTATAATAGTTTTTTAGAATTCAGGATTGATTTCACTCCGTATTTTTTATTTCCCTTAATAATTCTGTGTTTTATTTCTTTTACAACTCCTAGATGTATAAATTCTTCACTATCATAAAATTGTACTCGTCGTTCTCGCTTATTTTCACTGTTAACTGTCCTGTCTGTTCGGTTGCTCTCATGACGATGTATTTTGTTTTTAGGCTGTTTATTTCAAGACTAAAGTCCTTCGCATTTTGTGCTATTCTTTTGAGCACTTTTTCGAGTTCTTTCTTTGATTTTACAATAATTGTTAAGCCATCCGCATATGCTATATACTGGTATTTTCTGCTATAAATTGTTTCGTGTCTATTGGCTTGACTTCCTCTGATTATTGCCTCAAATACAAAGTTAAATAGCACTGTAGATAGCGGATCGCCTTGTTTTACTCCGCTTCTGACTTCAAAATCTTTTGATTTGTATCCTTTCCACAGTACACATCCTGTGTTCCACTTAGAGTCATTTGTGTTAGCTTTACGAGTTTCTCGGGTATTTTGAATTTTCTCAACCCTATGTAAATCTTTTCTCTTTTTACACTGTCATTTACTTGTTTTAAAAACCACCGAGCTGTTTTTTTAAACAGCTCGGTGGTTTACACTTTACACACACAAAAATACACATAAAATGGTGCTCCTGCAATTCTCGATAAGCGAGAGCTTGAGAAGCGTTCGGGTAGCACCGCACACTCACAAACAAAAAAAAAGTCTATGAAGCGTGTGTATAAGGAAATTTTTTTTTGTATTTCTTTCAGTGTGAAAATTTGATCCATTATGATCTGTTTCTTTTGAAACCCGCTTTATATTCCCCTAATACTAGCTCTACGTACTTCTTTTAATCTTCTTCTTAGTGCTATTGCAAGAATTTTATATGTTTTATCGAGAAGGGCTATCCCTCGGCTATCAACCACAGCAGCGCTTTAGACCAGTCCTTTGGTAACCCAAGTTTTTAATTATTCTGGGTAAGTGTTCATGCAATTTATTCCCTCCGTATTTCAATATTTCACTTCTTTGTTATTCCTGTACCTATATTCAGGGCTTTTATTGTTTTTCAGATTTTTTAATTTTTTTCTGTTCTGTTGGTGCCCTTTCCTCTTCTCTTATTTCTTGTTGTTACTTTCCTTCGTAGTATGGTTATTGTTCTTCTACCTTATTCAGTAATTCATTAAAATGTATTCTCCATTCTCCATCTCCTTCGGTATCCCTAAGATAGATATTATTTCCTCGATATCATATTCTAATTTTTTGCGTGGTAAAACGATCTTATGTCGTTATTCTGGAAATTGTCTTCTAGCTCCTTGAGTTTATTTTCGTTTTTTTTTTGTTCTGAATATTCTTTTTAATGTTTTCCTTGCTTCTTTGTATTCTTCTTTGTTGTCCTCTGATTCGCTCTTTAATAGTCTCATCATCATGTGTTTCTTCTGTTCTAGGACTTCGTGGCATTATTCATTGAACCACTCCTTTTTACACCGTTTTTTTGCCTTGTATTTTGATGCCGGTATTCAATATTATCTTCTTTGTATGTTTGTTTGCTGTATTTGGTCTGTTGTTCAATCGTTGTTCAATCGTTGTTCAATCGTTCAATCGTAGTAGTACCTGTTCGATACGTTCTTCGTTCTTCGTTTTTTTTTGTATTTTCTTGATCTCCTTCTTTGTCCAGGAAGTGATCCGAGTCAACATCCGCGCCTCTCATACTTCTATGTAATTCATGCGATTTTTACTATTTAGTACATGGTCTATTTGAGACTTCCTGTCGGGGGAGATCCATATTGTTTTATTACAAGAGAAGAACCTTCTCTATTACGAGTATATTACTCTATGCACGTTTCTTCTTGGCCCACCTTGGCATTGCAGTCTCCTAAAATAAATCTTGTATCTCTTTTCGGTAACTTCTCATATTCTTACTCTAGAGTTCCGTAGAATTCATCTTTTACTTAATTTTACACCCATATTTTTTTCTCCGCTGGAGCATGGACATTTCAAATACTTAGTTTTCTTTGAGCCCCTTCTATGCGTAATATAAACATTCTATCGGAGACGGGTTTGCACTTTGAATCCTGTCGCAAATATTCTGTTCTTTCCTCCATTATTAAAGAAGGTTGCTCCCATGGAGTCCGTTCTTAATTGTTTTGTTTCTTGCAATGCTACTATATCTATTTTGTATCTTACAATTTCTCTAACCATTACTTTGAGGGCTCCTGTCTTAAAGGTGCCCCTTACATTCCACATACCAAAAATTAATTTGCCTTGTTCTTGGTTACTTATTCCTACTACCCTATTCTTCTGTTTCCTGTCGTCTTTGTTTTTTGTTTCATGTTCCTTTTCGTCACTATTTCTGTTTCCATTCCGTTCCGCCCAGCTATATTTTCTAGTGCTTGCAGTTCTTTGCTACGTTGTTATTGGGCCTTATTTCTTTTGCTTCCAGTCCTGGTCGTTTATTATTACTTTGTTAAGCCCTATTCTAACTGTTTCCCTTCTTCTTTTCTTCGGTCACTATTTTCCTGATCTCGCCTTTGTATTATTCTCTGTTCTCTAGATATTCGCCTTTATATAGACGTTTTCTGCTTTTCGAGTTCTCATTTTTTTCATATTTTATGTAACTTCTGTTTTTGTTTTTAAATTTTCCATCTCGACCCAGCATATTCTGCTCTTAATTTTTTTATTTTTGCATTAATTTTTAATTCTTTTTCGATAATGTTTTCTTCATCTCAAGATCTCCAAGGTGACATAAAAAATGAAGAAAGTCTGAATATGCAAAGTTCACTAACTCGGGAAGTATTGATCAGAATTCAAACACATCTGTAAAGCACATCGATTGCTCTTCCAAATGATAGGGTTGAAAATACAACTTTCCATTTAAACATTTTATGGTGAACGCCCCCCCCCTTTAGGGTTGCAACTAGATGACTACAATAGCTAAAACATTTGTCCCCCTTCCAAAGAAAATTGTCCTGTCTGAGCGTTTTTTTTTAAGCATCTAAGTACCTGAAAACGCATCTGTTTCGTTTTCGGAGGGCCAGTCTGTATTTAATCATTGCACTATGATATTATATTCTCTCTTTCCTTGTTCTAAGTTTTCAATTTTCCTAAGATTTTCCGTATCTCCACTTAATTGTTGTGTTTTAGCTCCACCCATATTTTTTTAATTACGTCACCAAATGTTGACGATTATCGAAAAATTTGCATATTTTAAAAGACTAAGAACTGGTATTTAAGTTAAGAAACATGTAACAGTGTATTTAGTAATTCAGATTTTTATATTGGCTGACTTTAAATTTAAGTGGTGTAACAGTTTAAATTGATACCCCTCGAGAAGAAAACTTGGTGGTGAAACTAGGTTCGTACATAAAAAACGATGAACTTATATTTAATATCAGGATAATTTTCTTATAATTATACAATAAAGTCTTATAAAATTCCAGAAACAAGTAGAAATGAAGCAAAGTTTTTTTCTTTTACAAAATATATCGGGGTAAATGTTAATTCAAATCAGACACTTAAAACAAAGGTTTTATTATTTATAATAAATTTATTTTTGAGAATTAAACCAATGGAAATTAAAAGTCATTATCCTATATTTAGTTTCACGCCAACATGACAAGGGTGTTTGTTCCAGAAAAACATTAAGATATACTTTATATAATGTTATACAAAAAAAAGGATTTATATTTCACATTTAATACTAACGATGTTGGTAAAATATTTTACGAAGCTGCAAGAGACGGTTTTGTTTAATGATTCCTATAACTCAACAGTCACGTTTTGAAATGTTCACATCTTATATTTTACGAGAATAATTAAAAACTTCTAGCTCATATTTTTTATGAATTGTTATCTCATTTGCGAAATTAATTTAAAAATGACTGCAACGTGATATCGCTTGTCTATCAAATTTGCTGCAGGTATTTCTTATATGATTTATCTTTGTGTGGTTTGCTTATACGGGTGTGTAGGTCTGTAAAAAATAATAACACATATTCCTGAAGCCAAAATAGAACGATTTAACCCAACTTACCTCTATTCAAAGTTTCTTCGTTTAGCCGCTAGAGGGATACAAATTTTCTCAAAAGAAATCGTTTTTTCGAGAAAACTTTATAACGCTTTTCGCGATTGGGACCAAATTTGGTATGTGGATTTGTACTGAAAGAAATCATTATTTGGCATGTTATTTTCTCTTCTGCCTGTATTGTAAGTGGTAAAAAAATGGTCATCCACATCTTAAGAAGCTCATACTTTTTTTGTTATTTGATGAATACTTTTGAAACTTTTTTTGTAGATGGATACATATGTTATTTCTTGTCTCTTGCTCCATTTCGTCATTTCTCATAGTTTATGAAGAAAAAATTAAT
>JAFFZR010000699.1:0-12168 GCA_018397195.1 Lethrus apterus
AAAATCAAGAAAAACGGCATTACAATTTTAATAAAAAGATGAATGAAATGAACAAATTAATCCAACTAATCCATGATACGGGAAAATGTTACTAAGAAAAGTCGTTCATAATAAGAAATTGTTGCCCTATACAAAATTTCAGAAAGATCTACCTACTTTGATCAAATCGTCTTATTTTGTTTAATCACGGTTTGATCATAGTAGGTAGATCTTTCTGAAATTTTGTATAGGGCACCAATTTCTTATTATGAATGACTTTTCTCAGTAAAATTTTGCCGTATCATGGATTAGTTGGATTAATTTGTTCATTTCATTCATCTTTCTATTAAAATTGTAAAGCCGTTTTTCTTGATTTTTTTCTTATGCAACCTATTTAAATTTGCATACCGTTGAAAACAGAATTAAAAATCATAACGAAATAACAAATAAAAAATATAGGTTGCCAATAAATGGTGTTTAATAAAGAATTTTTTTCGCCAAGTTGTAGCTAAGACTGTCCCATTTAATAATATATATGGTTTGTTGGTGATTAAATCACAATTGAAGTCGCTATAGTCTCGGGCCCGTTTTGTAGAACGGACTGTATATGCTCATAAACTATAAACAATCTTTATACCATTTCAACTATTATGAGCTTGTCATAATCACCACTTACTCATTAATGTAACGATTATTACGAGGAAATCAATTGTATAAATCGTGACTGAATTATTAATTGTGCATAAGAATTTAAATTGAAAATGTAAGCAAGCTTATTTATTAAATAATAAATTATCCTTCGTTATGGTAGTGATTGAAAACAATGTTAATAGAATTAAACATTATAGGAATAATTACATTTATGAAGATGATATAAGTTTCCCGTATGATTTATTTCAAATGGTAAGGAGTAATTGTTGTTTCCATTGAATGTCGAGGTCGGCGGTAAACGTAAATAACTTAATTATAGACCGTATTGATTAGTAATAATCTTAATTTGTGGTATATATTTTTTAATGTAAATTTTGGTAACTAATTTATTTAAAAAAAAAAAATCGTAGTAATGAAGTATATCATTGTTAAGTTACACATCCCATAAAATAATATCAATAATAATTTCCGTGGAATCGTGCTGGGCCCATTAAATATCATGAGATTCAGGTCTGTTAATGCAGGACTCTATGGCCTTACTCTGCAATCATGTAGCCGTATCATTTCTAAAATTCAATAAAATTACCTACACATTCTTATTTATTATCACCAGATTTATTTCAGATCATATACACTGCGAGCGGAAAATATCCTTTATTGCTCGAAGAAATATTGCTTACAAGATTCTTATTTTAATTCTTAATTGTTTCTCGTCAGTATGCATAACCAATGTGTATCATCAATTTAAACGACATAATTAATTTAATTGTCTGCATTATAAAACAATCGTTCTTGTGGTTATTCTTAATAACAATAAATTAACTTGACCTTTAATAATTTACTTCAATTATTTATACTTACGTAATGATTACTGCTAATTTCTTTAAATGTTCTAGCGTATGTAATAAATTATACGTTTTTAAAAATAAAATGTTTATCATACGTGCTGCAACACAAATCTAATTAAGCTTTCATGCCTTTGCCATATGTTTAAAATTAATATTTTAAACTTTATCGCGCCATGCGTGGAATAAAATACCTGCATTGCATGTGATAGAAGAAACACTATCAGGAAATTAAAAGAGTAGTGACCGTCAAGCATGTGTAATAAATGCCACAACAAAGCACGAGAATTACAGGAAAACGTGTTATTATATTATGCAAAGATGTAAAATTATTCATGATTAAAAAATAGTTTTAAATCTATTCAGTGTATTGATCTTTTTAGTTTCGCTCGTTTTCCATGCAAAGTAATATAATTAACTTAACGTTAATTAATTTAATTATTATTTTGCATTTTCTTACGTATGAAAATGCATAAATTAAAATTATTACAGCAACAGAATATAATAAATTAAATTTTGTATTTTATCCTCAAGAATATTCTAACTTTTAAACTAATAATTATTTTTTTAGTTTTATAATACAGGTATATTTTTTTATTATAGAAGTAAATTATTTTTCACTTAACATTTGTTTTCGACAGTTTTAGTAATATTTTTTTTCCTCTTACATATTAATCGCGATTACAGTCTTTTATACATACACATTGTTACACTTTGTTAATTATTTTCGAACAAATATTTATAATATATGTTAATATATCCCTTATAATAAATACATAATAAATTTCTTGTCGTTTATTGGTAACGCTCAAAAATAAATGGATAAGTATTTATTTATAACTATTTTAATGCTGCACTTTCAGTGAAGAAACTAATAATTACTGCTTAAAATTTACATCAATTAATTTGCTTATTATGTTCGCTAATAATACACTCACGTTGATTTTTTCATTCTTATTTTCTCATGGTATGAAATCAGTTGTAATAACAATAATTACTCATTATTAAATTTAATTATTGCAAATGCCATTTATCACGAGAAATAAGCAATTAAAGTTGTTGACATTTAATTGATATATGTATACGCTACGGCAAATATGTTCTTATGTTTTTTTTTTTCGATTTATAACTGAATCGTTTAATTAAGGTAAATATGGTCGTCAATATTAAACAGTAATTTCAAAATTGTTTCCGCTTGTAGTTCAAAAAGTCAAAGTATTTATACGAGGATTGTTCGATAGAAACACGTTTGATCTGCGTAGCCATGACTTCGTCGCCATGGCAACGGAAGTCATTTGTGTTTATTGTTTGTTTAAGGACATTGTGACTGCGTTGAAAAATTGCATCTAAGATAGAAAATCCGTCAAAAGATAATCTGCTTTAGAGCAAACTGATTATCTCTAAATACTTCTTCCACATTGAATAATCTTCTGGGTTTACTACGCTAGAGTCCGTAGATGCTTTCCAAAAAATTCTTCTGATTGAGTCCAATAAGGGTCAGCTTTGTCGAAACTTCTTACTCGGAAGAAGCTTTCCAAACTATTTGGATTTATTAGTTTTTATTATTGCTCACAATTATTATAAAATATTATAAACTTACGATTTCACTGTTTGATCAAAAAATAAAAAAGAAAATTTTATTTTATTTTCTGAAATGTTCACAGCCTTTCCTTGTTTTAATATTTGAAAAAGCTTTTTTTTTGTTAATAAAAAACATAAAATATCTTCGAATTGTTTTTTTTGCATATTTTTAATTTTTAATTAAAAAAAAATAACTTTCTTAACTAAATTTTAACATTTTCTCTGAAAATATAAATCAATACAACAACAAAAAATATAAGTTCTGTAAGTATAATTAATTAAAACGTGCATATTAAAAAATTTTAAGATTAATTCAGAACAACAAACTGCGGTTATAAAGACATATAGGTTTAACGATGAGTTCGTTAATACAACCGCATCTATGAAACAATGCATCGCACTATGTAACCTTCACAAACCACAATTCTTGTGAAATAGAGACATGTAATTTATTTAATTAAGCCTAATCGTTCGACTCCGTGACTGTACATTTTGTGTCCAAAAAAATAAAGCTTGAAATGACTTGCTTCCTTCTGCAGTATGTCATTTGCTTATAACAGGTGTTTCTATCATCTTTTCTCGATCTCGTACGAAAAAAATAATAATAAAACCGAATAAAAGCTGCGAAATTCGACTGTTCTTTTATGTATTTTCTTTCAATTATTTTTCCATTAAAAATTACAATTCTTTCTATATATACGATAATTGCCTATAAAACTGCAAAGAATAAAACTTTTTATTAATACAAGAAGTCTTCTAGAATCTAGAACGGCACGAAAGAACAAACAAATGAATGCAAACTGAATGCATAAAATAATAAGAATAAAAGTAAATATATGGTTGTTTCCATAAGGCTCATTTTATTAAAGGTAATTTGTTGCCTACATAATTGAATGAATGTCTTAAATACAGAATGGCCCAACGAAAAGGAAACAGACGTGTTTTCAAGTATTTAGACGCTTAAAAAAAACGCCAAGACAGGTCAATTTTCTTTTGAAGGGGGACAAATGTTTTAGCTATTTGCAGTCATCTAGTTGCAACCCTAAAGGGCCCTCCTTTGGGGCGGTTAGGGGATCACCATACATTTTTTTAATGTCAAATGGTATTTATAAACCTATCATTTGAAAGCCCAATCGATTGGCCTTACAAGAAGTGTTTGAATTTTTGAATTCTGATCATTACTTACCGAGTTAGTGAGCTCTGAATATTCAAACTTTCTTCATTTTTTTGTTACCTTGGAGATTATTTACTTAAAAAATACTGAAGCAGGTGAATTTTCTTTGCAAGGACACATGTTTTAGCTATTTCCGTTAACATAGTTTCAACTCCGAAATAGGATTTGCCCCAAAATTTTTGGTATCTACTCGGTTTGGAGCATTTCGCTTTTTATTTATTATTAATTTTTCTTCTAACTCCAAGACGTATTTTCGATTGACGTGTTTATCTGCATGTTGTTGGTTAAACAATTCGGCTGTCCTATTCGCACATTCATTGTTTCCAAAGAAAAAAGCAATTATTTCAACTCTTTCTGCAATTGAATAAACCATGATGCGCTTCGTTACACTTTAAGTTGAAAACGTGTTACTTTGTCATGAGTCATAAAGCTATTTTATCTTTGTTGATCTCCATGGTAACAAAAAAAAAACAGAATGGGTAAAAAAATGAAAAAAGTTTGAATATTCAGAGTTCAATAACTCTGGAAGTAATGATCAGAATTCAAAAATTCAAACACACTTGTAAAGCCCATCGAATGGGCTTTCAAATACCACCACCCATTTAAAAATTTTATGTTGAACTTTACCCCCTTATTAGGGTCGCAACTAAGTAAAATAGTTAAAACATTTCCAAAGAAAATTGACCTCTCTGATCGTTTTTTTTTTTTTAATAAAGCTTCTAAATACCTGAAAACACGTCTGTTTCGTTTTCGGTGGGGCACTCTGTATATGAAGTTTTCAAATTCAAGAACAAAAATATATGAGTAAACTTAACTAAAAAATGAGAAAAGCGTATGTAATGTATTTTCAGAGTTGAATACGTTTTCCAAAAGAAACTATTTGAATTGTTGTTTTCTTCGCTTGATCAATTTATTTAATTGACCGTACAAATATAAGTGTCGCCTCCACTTATTAATTTATCACAGTGTGTCATACAAATTTTCTACGCACAATCATTTTAAGCACGACAGAATAATTAACCTAAAAAGCCAATTTTTTTCATAGAAAGAAACTTGAATTATTAGAGAATTCAATCATTTATTTGTATTATTATTATTACTTTTATTATAACTATTATTGCGATTTCAAATCAAATTGAAAAAATAATTAACAGCATGAATTCTTGAATGACTGACACATATAAATGCGTTCACTATACTTTTTTTTTTTAATTAGAACTTAACCATTCTATTTCATTCATACTGTCATAAGTGATCCATTTATACTTACGTAAATAACTATTGGCTAGGCATAACATTTTTAAAAATAACTACATATCCGTGATAAATACAACAGGATTAAATCAGCGCGCAATCAATCAAACTTTCCAGTGTCATTTCATGCGGAAAACACTGGACAATTTTAAGAATTTTATTTCCAATCAATCTTTCATTATGCGATGTTGCAATGTCCAATATCAATTTATAAACGATATTCGCCTTTAATTGCACATGTAATACCAAGCGACATGAAATTACTTTAATGTAATTACGATTAAACTATGAATACAATAATTGTCGTACAATACAAAAAATATAAACAATTTAGTTAATCCAGTTTTAATAATAGTATAATTGGACCGTTAATTGTATGATAATTGGTATACATTTATGCTATGTAATTTAATTATTTATTTTTTGTTTGGTCGTTATATAATCGATTCTTTTGTGTAATTTAGATTACTAGCAAATGGAGTAACAATACGGTTAATGTTCGGTGAGTGCTTTTGAAATTATGCAATTCTACATTAATTGTAAAAATAGATATGGCTTTAATAACGGTGAAAGAATGAAAAATGGATAAAAATTTTTTTTATCAAAAAACACGCCATCGATTTAGACCCGCATTCACCAAGGCTAGTTAAATCTTTGGTTTACTAACTACCGATTAAATAAAATCTGTAGATTTAAATTAACTGACGTTTTACCAAACAAGTCGTTATTTTTAATTTAATCTCAGGTTAAATAATATTTTTGTTTGATTTTTTAGAATTATATGAACAAAGTTAGAATAATATTGTTTCGTATTATTTGTTTATAAAATCATTTTGCCCATGTAATTAGCCTTAAAAAAAATTTCATCGCATGAAAATATTTGAGGTTAAGTTGTAGATATAATATTTAACTGACGAAAAATCTAGGGATTATTTTAGTCGTGTGATTTAACTACCAGTTAAATCTTAACCTTGTTTGGTGAATTGCATTTTGAATTTAACTTTAGAGATTATGATACTGACGTTGGTGAATACGGGCCTTAATTACATAATTTTTGGGATCATTTGTGCTTTCTTGCAAGTTTTAAAATTCCGATCTTTTAAAATTTCCATCAATTTCAATACTTTTAGATATTGGTGAGTAATAAAGCATAACAGATTGATGTGCACAGAATTGACCCATTACTTTAAATGAAGTAAATATACTGTTTCCTCTCGTGTACATAATTTGTTTGTAGTTTCCGGTGAAACTGTACACGTAAATTAAACCGTAATTATAGTATATTTATTGTATTATAATATCATTGTATAAAAATATTATTTCTTGCGCAAGAGAACGATTATTTAGATAAGAATCACAAATAATATTAATTTAATTATACAACAAACTATGTCTAACTAAAACGATTCTATCAGAATAATTATCGGAACTGCTGACATTAAACAATAACATTTTGCAAATTTTTAATATTTTTTTCAATTAAGTAAATATAGGAATATAAATAATATTATCGATGATCTTACAAATAGTAATATATTCAGTAAAAGGATTTCGGGTATTGCCGTGGTTTACTGTGTACACTTGACGTTTCGCTGATCGTGCTGTCAACTTCTGTAAACCACGGCAATACCAGAAATCCTTCTACTATGGACAACGGCCGTGAAAGCCTACATTCTAGTAATATACTTAATGGCAATAATTAATATGTTTTGATCAAAATATGAAGATGTATACACGGTGTTAAAAAAACGTTGTCCGATATTTATTATAGTGCTGATGGAAACAAACAAAAAAATCTTAGTGAACATGGGTCCGCAGCTCAACTGTTTCTGAGATATAGTCGATTTTTTGTTTTAAAATAAAAAAATTTGATTTAAATCGATTAATGCCATGATTTAAATCAATCGATTAATGAACATTTTGTACAAATTATGCTAGTAACTGACATTTTACATTTAAATTGAAGATACCTGATTGTTATTTATACAATGTAAAGTTAAAAAAATTTTAAAAATTTAAAAACATGAAGGTAGCAGCTATTTAAATGTTTTCAAAATGCTTAAATTAAAAAAAAGTGGGCGTTAATTTTTAAAAATTTTAAACTGATGCAACTTTCTTGTTATTGATTTTTGGTCAAAAGTTTACTAAGAAAAATATTTATTTTGATCTTATATTACTACCCTTTCAATCTTTTCTGTACGTCATGACTTACCCTGTATACAGGATGTTCAAAGTTATCTGCGCACTATTGCTATCTTCGTTATTTTTGGAGCTACAGAGTCGGTTAAATTAGCAAAGATACAGTGATTTTTCCGCTGATTACAATGCTTCACACAAAAAAACAATTACGCATCACATTTCAGAGCCAACTCAGATAATAAGATTTTTTAAAATGGAACACCTGTATATTTATGTAGCAGTCGGTAGAAAATGAAATTTTGCACAAAATCTTCTTATACTACTATGTCCCAGAAATGAAAAACAAAAGAGCTAAGACGACATTAATACAGGTCACCGCACATGGGATAACTTCGTTATTAGAGAAGCTACAGTGTTGGTCAATACATCAAAAATGTGTAGTTTTTTCTACTGATTACAATGGCGTACTCAAAAAAACAGTTGCGAGTCGCATTTTCGAACTAACAAAAAAAAAATTTTATGAGACACCTGTATATTTTAATTGATAAAAAGTTAAATTTTACATAGAATACTCTTCTAATAGTACAACCGTAAGATGAAAGGCCAAATTTTAATATAAAATAAATAAATGAGTATCAAAGCAAGCAGTTCGAAAATGCGACTGGCAATTGTTTGTTGAGTATGCCATTGTAATCAGTAGAAAAAACTACACATTTTTGATGTATTGACCAACACTGTAGCTTCTCTAATAACGAAGTTATCCCTGTATTAATGTCGTCGTAGCTCTTTTGTTTTTCATTTCTGGGTTATAGTAGTATAAGAAGATTTTGTGCAAAATTAATATTGTACTATTTCTGATATGTTAACCATGTCGCAAACTCAATGTCTTTAATTAATTTATGAAATTCGTCATACTGGGTTCTTTTTATTAAATATAAACTCATCCAAGAACTGTTTTATTACAATTTTCACGAACGCACAAGGAGAACTAGTTATAAAATCTTCGAAATCAAAATCTGATTCAGAATCTAGATCTATATTGAACGCGTCCATATCTTATCAGCTAGTCAGCTCAGCTAAGGTTCACTGTCAGTGGCCGGGGCACCGAAGATGTAGCTAAACTACGCTAATCTTCGCTTAGGTCAGTTTCGCTCCCGGTGCCCGCCTACCTTTACGCAAGTATATATTTTCCCAGCGTTTTTTTATTATCGTACTTTTTCATTATACGTTAAATTAATAAAATATTCACGAGGGTGCAATCTCATAACTTATTCACGAATGCAATATCAAATAAAAGACTGCGCTTTGAAAAAAAAAAAAAAAACTAGAATAGATGAACGAATCCTGGTGGGTTGGTATAAACGACTCTTATGTTCGTTCGAAGGCTTACATTTAAAATTTAATTATGGGCACGGTAATTTTAATGCAAAGTTTTTATGCACTGATGCGTTTCAGTAACATGTGGCCTTACGAAAATGAATCGACGAGGACTTTTTATATAAAGACGTTTATAAAATATTCCCTATGCGTTTACATGCATATTGGGATTATTGGTAATTTGATCAGTTTAATAGTAGGTATGTTGAAAATGGGTGGAATTTTTCTAATTTACGCCTTGACTGATTTATTTAATTTTTAATTGATAATACAAATCCAGGGTCGGATTGGATCGGATGGGACTGATGTTGCGTGTGTTCTTTTTTTTTGAAGGAATGAGCCCTCTTCATGCTTTATTCTTTGACATTTAAAAATTCTTTTGAGGATTTTTCCAATTACAGATGATTCATCAACCTTGGAAGAAATCGTCGAAGGCGTCTACGTGACGACGTGCTTCACAAATTTGCTCTTCAATTCCGTGTGTCTCATCATAACCGGCCGAGAATCCTACAAGATGTTCGAAAAACTGAAGAATTTCGAAAAATTCGGCGTGCCTAACAACGTCGCGTTCGTCGATAAAATGCTGCATTACTACAACATGGGTGCGTTCGGTTTTACTTTTTTCGGACCGTTTTTCCTGCAGCTGTTCATGATGATGGATACGAAACGTTGTAAGGCCCACTACGCGAAGCTGGGGAGGGATCGTCTGTGCGGTTTTGTCATCCGACTTGCGTATCCGTACGACATCAAGGAATCGCCCCGTTGGGAATTGCATGTGATGGCGGTGACGTTTTTCTCCACGTTCGCATGCTCGACCGGAGCATTTTCGACAACCTGGTCCTGCGTCGCAATCGAATTTATCATACTGAGGATTGAACATCTCAAGCGATTGTTGAGGAAGGTGTTCGACGAAGACGGGTATGAAAAACGAAAGAAACGACTCCATCGTTGTATCACGTACCACATTCATATTATCGAGTGAGTCGAGTCGGTGTTGTTTTGTCTTAAATTGTTGAATTTTCCTTTACAGACTGTCGGAGGAATTAAACAAATGTTTAGCATTGTTACTTACACCGGCCGTTTTCAACTACAGCATCAATATAGGAGTTTCCTTGTTTCATATCTTATTGGTACGACATTTTATCTCAACAGCCTCTGGCCACAGTATACAGGGTCCTGCATCCATTCTCCGTTCTTCCATTTCTCATTTCCTGTTACAATTAGAAATTTCTATCAAAGGCAGCGTTTAACTAGAGATAAATGAGCATTTCAGGAAAAAAAGGCCTGTGTGGTCACGTGCCATTTTTTTAAATGGGACACCTAGTATCTGTTTGCATAGTTCGAAGTGTTTTGGGGGTATCTATTGATATCTAACTTTTTTTTGAATTTGATTCATGCATTCCGCCGTAATTAGCGATTACTTCAAAAAACCTAATTTTTCGTACTACCTTTAAAGAAATCGCTGCGGCTACAAATAT
Organism: Lethrus apterus; assembly: GCA_018397195.1. NCBI lineage: Eukaryota > Metazoa > Arthropoda > Insecta > Coleoptera > Geotrupidae > Lethrus > Lethrus apterus. The sequence goes on from JAFFZR010000699.1 coordinate 10,479, forward strand.
TAAATGTAAGAGTAATTATTTGACATATCTTTTAGCTAGGGTTGACGGATGCTTCAGACAAAGTTTTGTGTCATTGCAATATACAGGGTATTTAAAATTCATTACGACATTACGAGAAATTCATCTTCATTTTTCTTTTTTTTTTTCAAATGGAACACCCTGTATATTTTTACGTGAATATTTGCGTGGACAATGTAGAAATTAATTAGGTACACAGGGTTGAGTTTTATGGTTGAGTTAAGTAAAATCACTAGGACCGGATTCGACAAAAATTACACTTTAAATTTGATATTTCTATGAATTTTAATTTTTTAAGTATTTTTACTTCTTTTTCGAAAACGAGTAGTTACATTTAACACTTTGCATCGTTTAAAGTGCAAAGTTTGTGTTTTTTCATGTATCTATACGTTATTTTAGTTACCGTTGGTGGCGCTGCTATCCATAAAACATGTCTACTGAGAAAGGGACAATTCAAAATATTAACAATTAATAGCTTTAAAAAAAGCTGTTTTACATAAAAAATAACTTGAACAAAGAAAGAATACGGGAATTAGCAAAATGGACGTATTAATCGCATGAATACTCCTTACAGATGTCTCTTTGTCGCGAGGTGGCGTATCGCGAAATGTAAATCGCTATTAAATCTGTATTCTGAAGCTTATAATTTTCTCCGCCATGCGTTATTGCGCAATTATCTGCGCAAAGTAATTTTTGCCGCATGATTTTGAAGGAATGCAATTACTGGAGTGCGTTCATAAAGTGGAGGAGTACGTGGAGTGCACCCAAAGCGCGCCCTAACAAGAGTCACACTGGAGTGTACGCCCGGGAAAGAAATATTTATGAACGACAAATCAAGTAACTGTCAATTATGTGGTATTGTGGGTAATCAACTGTCAGAAGTAAATTATAATCCATGATATAACTTTGTTCAGTAACCACTCTCGCTTTTTCTGATTTCTCTTGTTAATATAAGTTATAGAAATGAACGATGAAGAGATAATGATCCTACTTGTATTATTACTTCAGTTATTAAATGTAGGATTTACACTATGTGTAGAGGAAGACGCGGACAATTTCTACCAACATATAATTATTGTCTATTTCCTCCATCGTAAAGATAATTTTTGGATAAAAGGACAAGTTTATAGGTTAATATGACATAACAGTTCATCAAACGACAACAAGTGTTCTGCGTTTTGCGCAAGTCAGACAAAATTTAACCATCTCTCGACATGGGTAAATCAGGCGCACCCTAGGTGCGCTCCTCAAGTAGTTTATGAACGCTTACTGTGACGTCAACAAAGAATAAAATTTCCTTTATGAACGGCACAATAGCGCCACAGCATAACTCTCGTCCGCCGGTGTGTAATTTATGAACGCACTCCTTGGTAGTAGTATACAGTCCGTTCTACAAAATGGGCCTGAGACTATAGCGGCTTCAATTGTGATTCAATCACCAACAAACCATATATATTATTAAATGGGACAGTTTTAGCTACAACTTGGCGACAAAAATTCTTTATTAAACAGCTTCATTTATTTGTTATGACGTCATCGCCATTTTTTTTAAATGGCAACCTATATTTTTTATTTGTTATTTCGTTATGATTTTTAATTCTGTTTTCAACGGTATACAATTTTAAATAGGTTGCATAAGAAAAAAACCAAGAAAACGGCCTTACAATTTTAA
>JAFFZR010000700.1:0-11954 GCA_018397195.1 Lethrus apterus
ATAAAGTAGTATGAAAACTAGGCAATTAAAGTAAGTAAAATATTTAGGACTAAAGAGGTTCACTTATTATTACGTTACTTATTATGTACTTACTTTAATTATGTTGTTTTGGTAGTACTTTATTTATATCATAATTTCCTTTACTGTTACTTAATTTATCTTTTGTCATTCTCTGTTTATTAGTTTATCGGAAATTACTTTTATTTAAAATTGTAACACACCATTTCACACCAAAATAATTATGTTTATGATTTCGAAATTAAAAAAAATGTAGTAACTAATTTGAATTTTATTATCAATTGTTTCCATAGTGTACTACTTGAACATTTCGAAAATTATAAGAAAAAATGGCCATAATTTATTTATTTATAAAAATAAGTAGGTCGCGTGGTATATCAATAGAATCGTTGAAAAAAGGCCTTTTTTATAAAGTCATGGCCGACTATGGTTTCCATTAGAAAAAACACAAGTTGTGTCATAACTCGGAAATTAACTTAAATAAAAAATTTGGTTAGACAGTATTATTAAGCACGTAATTAGCTACAACTTTTTCCTTTATACATTTTTTCTAAAGTCAATAATAACAGAGCCATAGGCATCGAAACAAATAACAAAAAAAATGATTTTTTCGAGATATCTAGTAATCCATGCATTTTTTCCAAGAAACAAAAACCTCATTAAATTGAGCTCGTAAAACTGCAATTCTTTCCCCATTTAATCGTCTCTCTATCTCCGCTAGTTTCCGAGATCCCCATACTAAACATCTAAAAAAACTCACCCTGTATACAGGATCTTACAAAAAAGAGCGAACCCTATATAACTTTATTATTTTGAGTTTTTTAATGACTGTATATTTTATGACATTTTTTGATTCTTTACATTTTTACTTTCTGTATGTATCAAATTTTATGAGAAAACATATAAGAAAATTTTGGTGTAAATCTCAAAAAAATATTTCGAACTATTCAAGACATAACATTTGGTACGTACAGAAAGTAAAAAATGTAACGAAACAAAAAATGTGTCATTAAAAAAACCAAAGTTGTGTCCGTTCCCGGTTTAACCGGAAATGGAAAAAAACAATTGAAGGTGCCTCCAAACAGCGCACATGTTCTTCTTTGTAAAACTCTAAATAATAAAGTTATTGAGTGTTTTTTGTAAGACCCTGTATTTCGTAATAACATATTTTTTTAATACTAAATTTTAAAAACAAATACAGTACATTTCTATTCAAATTAATTGTCGTTTTCTGCATAAACATATTATTTAACAGACAGATAAATTTCGAAACTTTCGACAAATTTATATTAAAATCACCATTATTATTAATCGGTCGTCTTCAGCTTTATTTCATTCAATTCAATTGTGCTGAAGATGATTCAAGTCCGAAACCGCGACTGGAAGTTATTGATAAATTCGAACGTTTTCCCCAACGACGTGTAAACATTCTTGTTTTACAAACCAGATGAATTTAATGTTTAATGTTAGAATCGAAACGAAACGAACGAGAATACCATTAATTATTGCGAACTACTGGCCGCCCATTTAAATCGAATGGCGGTTTATTTAGCAAGCTATTTTCGTTCCGAAAGGCTATTCGTGGACGTCGCAACGCCCCCTAACGGCGATGCTGGAGTCGACACCGTCGACGACACGACGACTGTTCACGTAACAAAATACGGTTTATTTAAAAAAAAAAATTTCCTTAATTATGAAATCAGCAAAAACGGCGGCGGAAACAAAATCGAGTTATTAAGACATAAATTTCGCAATTAAACCTAAAAAGTGAACACATCATCGCACGCTCGCACGAATGACTAATTGGCTAATCTGGTAACAATTGCGAGCGATTCGGCAGTTATTTATTGATGGTCGTCGCAATGTGTTGCGCGTTTATAAATAAAGACAAAATACATGTTCTGCGAATTTATTCGACCGTTGCAAAACGCGTTTAAATGTCCGCTAGTAAACGCACATTTACTGGTGCGTACCGGCAGTTTCGGTATCGATTTAATTGCACAACGCCGACCGGTAACGTGCCAACAATGACGACGAAACGGTACGAACTGTAAACGTGTTGTTCCGCAAATTGGCGCACTTTTACGACGATTGTCGCGTTAAATAGAGCGTTTTGTGGGACAACGCGTTACACTGTTTCATATTTGGATCCGGCGCTGCGAAGCTTCTCAAATAATGCCACGGTCATAGTTTTCAATGTAATTGTCGTGGAAATGTTGCCGTAATTCGAGCCACAAGTTACGATAGACGTCGATTAATCCCACAGTTAAAAATAAAGTATTCTTTTCTGCGTGCTATTAGTACTATTATTAGTTTAACTATTTTTTAATTTGTTCATGTTGATCTTAACAAAAAAAAAATCTGTTTAAAATAGCTTGTATTTTACCAAATTGCAGGTTTAACGTTAATCATTGTCAACTTTAAAAGGTCATTTTTTTAACTCGAATTGATTAATCATTTTTTTTTTCATTTTATGGAATAAACATCATCTTCATATTTTTCGTCATTTTTATGACTCGTTCGAAACGACTAGAATTTCATTTACAAACATTTGCAAACTTTTATCTATGACATAAATAAATTTTCAGTATACCCTACTAAGACTTGAACTTTGAGCTTACCAGCTTACTAACTCATTAATCACAACCGTGATTAAACAAAATAAGACGATTTGATCAAAGTAGGTAGATCTTTCTGAAATTTTGTATAGGGTCACAATTTCTTATTATGAACGACTTTTCTTAGTAACATTTTCCCGTATCATTGATTAGTTGGATTAATTTGTTCATTTCATTCATCTTTCTATTAAAATTGTAAGGCCGTTTTTCTTGATTTTTTTCTTATGCAACCTATTTAAATTTGTATACCGTTGAAAACAGAATTAAAAATCATAACGAAATAAAACATAAAAAATATACGTTGCCATTTAAAAAAAAAATGGTGATGACGTCATAACAAATAAATGAAGGTGTTTAATAAAGAATTTTTTTCGCCAAGTTGTAGCTAAGACTGTCCCATTTAATAATATATATGGTAAATTAAGTATTCAATAGCTATTTTGTAGTAAATTCAGTAATTGAGTTATTCGTTTTTCTCGAACACCAAATTTTTTAGTACCGTCATAATTTGCTAGTTGTTTTGATCTCAGTGCCAGTGTAAAAAATATCAATAAAAATGATATTCAAATTCATTTAAATAGTATGATGGTAAATTAATTAAATTGTGACGTAATATACAGTCCGTTCTACAAAACGGGCCCGAGACTATAGCGGCTTCAATTGTGATTCAATCACCAACAAGGTGATTGAATCACAATCACAACTTAAACATCAAGGAGGTCTATCAAAAGCAAAAGAAAAAAATAAGAGGTGTCATTTAAAAAAATTGATAATGACGTCATTGCACCTTAAAACTTCACTCTTCGTCTTAGATACATAAATTACTGTTATTTGCTTTAATTTATAATGTTTACGATTATTATTTTTACTAAATTATAACCACTGACGATCTGAAGTAAATGTGTCATTTATTCAAAAAAATTGTTATGTGAGGTACCAATTTTTTTACATCACCGTTTAAGTAGTAAGAAGGTCTATTAAAAGCAGAAGAAAAAAGTGGGAGTTGTCATTTAAAATAATTTATGATGGCGTCATTGTGCAAAAACAAATGACGTCATTCCAAAAAAAAATAACGTCAGAAGACGGCATTTTAATAACAAAAATTGACCTGCCCGAGCGATTTTCTTAAAAACATTATAAAACGCTTTTATGAATTTTGTTCCAAACTTTATCACCACACTGTACATAAATATGTATATTTAATAATAAATTAATGGAAATGATCTCTCAAGAAAATTGGAATTACGAATTTGATAAAAAAGAACAACTATGTATTACATTAATTATCACCCATTTGGTGACAATTATTAGCGGAATTAAAAAATGCTATAAAACACAGTATCACTTTTACAGTAACTGAATAGGATATCGAAGTTAGTTCTTTCAACTACAAACTATAAGATTGAAACATTGTAGTTTAAAGAACAATACCTTCGATTTGTAATAAAGTAAAAGCAGCATATTTGTTGTATAGCAATATGTTTAAAACTGGAAAAGAAAAATAATCAATAAACAAAAATCAACGAGTTGTTAATTTAAAATATATCGTCGTCATATATTATATTAATAAATATATTTATTAAAAAACTACCAAAAATATAATCTGAACAAAGCCCAAAAAATAATGAAACAGATAAATAAATGTTAGGATCGAGATATACATGGAAGCAATCAGAAGGCATAATAAACTACCAGTTTTACAGTCGCATAAATTCCAATAAAAAAGAAACTGTAAACATAAAATTTTCAAATTAAGGCAATATTTCTTCATGCACGAATATTCGTAAAATCTCCAGTTTCTCGCTGTGGGTCTTTCATGCTTTCGCTCTGTCGACCCTTCAAATTCATTCCTACACACAATCCAGAACCATTATCTGCGTACGACGTGCGTTTCAACTAAATAATGTTCGGGAGCAAATGTGAAGGAACTAAAAAGGAAATCTTTTTGCGCTTCCAGGTTGGCAACATATGCTCGCAATCTCCGAACGAAAGAACTCGCTGTTTTCCGAGTTAACTTAGTTTCTTTCATGCTAAACTTTCCCGAAAGAAAGTCGATACGATAAAGAAACTGGATACTCAAAGTCGTTTACGGTGTACTAAGTCAAGACTTTTTTCAATAAACTGCAAGAAATAAATTCCACCACGACGGTCATTAAACTCGTGTTTACTGCAGGACTTTAAAAAAAAAGTAAATTATAATTAACGTATAGTATTTTTTTGGCAAGTAAATTATTACCAGAATAAAATAAAAAATTAACGGGTTTCGTACAAAATTAAATACACCCGTTTACATAGCCCTACGTAACTTTCCTAACCCTTGTACCATATTATCATTTTATCATTTTTTAACTTTCTTTAAAATTGATTAGGTACTATCTGCAAAATTGATGTCACAGGGAAAATAATGTTAGGGTCTTAGTACATCTTCTTTAAAGGATTGCGGGTGTTTGTTTACCGATACCGCAATAAAATGTAAATATAACCCATTATAGTATGCCGAACTTTTAAATTTCGAAAACTTATGCAAGTTCGAATAAATGCGTATATAAAAGTCTTTTACCTTTCCTACACGTATATAATATTTCATAATTCAAATTTATTTCTGTAATAAAATTGTTATATTTGTTTTTTGAGTATTTTATATAATTTGTAACGAAGAATTATATTTATCATTTCTAATTTAATTGACATAAAATACATGCATGAAATATTATCCTTTTAATCATGTAATGTGCGCATGAGTTTAGATTTACAAATTGTGACTGATATTTAATCATACTGTAATTTTCGAAGTCCTTTACGAGATGTAAAAACTACCGGAAATCGTTCCCCACATTTTCTTTGTATGGATTTTAGACACTAGAAAAACGTCAAGTAATTTTAAGCAATTTTATTAAAATATAAATTGTTTTGGAAATAAAAAGTAAGCATAAAAAAACTTATAAGTAATCAGTAATTAATATTTGTGTAATCGCCAATTATTCTCAATGCATTCTAATAATCTGCTTCTCATTGAATCAATAAGACGTTCACAGAAATCAGTTGGTCTAAAATTCTCCCATATAGCATTAACATGCTCAGTCAATTGTCTTACGTTTCTTTCTCGAACTCCAAATCGAACTCCAAATCTTCCCAGCACCTTACCATAGAACTTCCCAAGTTGTAACAAATCACCTTATAACCTTCCTTTTTACATGTCATTTTGACCATTATTAATTTTGTGATACTAAATGACTTATAACTCAGAAAGTATTAACTTTAGGTATAGGGAATCTTATATACGAAAGAAAGAGATCTTAAATCTCTATCGAATGACAAAATATACAGGCTGTTCCATTTAAAGAAAACGAGTATTGCCCATTTAAAGATGCTTAAGTTAATATTCGAAATTCGAACACTCTGTATAACAAAATAAACATTTCTGAATTATTCAGCTTGAAGTATTGGCACAAAAATGCTCAGGAATTATTGTAAAACAACTATCAACATTGCATTGACTTTCTAAAATAACGGTGCAAAAGAAATCGTTGAGTTTTAGTATAGGATTAGTTAACTAAAATTTTTTTTTATTTTATTTTTTAGTGATTTACCAAACAATTAATATTTTAATAAAATTGCTCAAGATTATTTGACGTTTGAATACCATTTCCGGTATAGTCTTTACATTACAGAAATAATTAAGTATTATTGTATATGTGTGGGAAATGTAAAAAAATATTATGTAGCCATAAATGGAACTTGAATAAGTTTTCGAATTTTAAAAATTCGACACAATATAATGGGTTGTATATACATTTTATTGCGGTTTCGGTCAGGTAAACAAACGTGCGCAATTCTTTAAACCTTTAAAGATGTACTAAGACCCTAATATTATTTCCCTATGACATTAATAGTACATACATTGAAAATATATCATTTTCAAGATGTTAATGTAGATTTGAAATTATGTTAAAATATATATACGCCTCATTTGTTGTCCAACAACGCATGTATATATGTAACACAAATTTCAGGCAGCACTTTCTTGCTAGTGATTGTTCCTTTTTAAAGCTTGGTGATGTTATAATTCAATCAAATAATCGCTCAGCAGTTAAATATTTTATTTCTGAAATAAATTCAAATTAATATATTATAAATCGAAGTAGAGTAAATACATAAACATGAAAGTAATACGTTTCATTATATTGCCTTTGTTCATAATCTATATTTATATTAATTAATTAAAGTATCTTACATTTTAAGAACAAGTTTCACAATAACTGACAACAATATTTAAATACACATTTTAAATATTTTAATATAAATTTTAATATGTTTTTAATAAATGACTTATGAATTTAATATGAAGCACACCTTGACGGGTAACAAGTAAAGAAGAATTACAATAAGATAGACAAATATATATGCCAAGTTTAACTTAATTAAGTAATTTTATGAAGTAATAAGTCAAAATTATAGAAGGAAGTCTCTCGAAGTTCGTTTTAAGGAAAATTAAAACAAGCAAATGTTTAATTTTGGTAAAGTTTCTAAATACAGTTAAATTAACTAATAATTGATTCACCGATGAAAATCTTTTTTTTTTCTTATTATACTGGCAACCTGCCGCGAGACTACTATGGACCACGAGGTCCATCGAGGCGATAAGCCCATAAACCAAGAAATAATTGACATGTTATGTGTTATGGACATAAAAGATTAACTGTGAGTATTCACCTAAAATGACGTCTTTGTCAATATCATAATAGATGTTCAGCTACTTTTTGCTTTGAGGCACAAAGAACTAAGAAAACGTATGATAAAATATGTTTCTACGTGTAATATTATACTGACTGAATAAAAGATTCCCTTAAATGAATAAACAATAAAAATAACAATACAATAATAAATAAGCAATAAGTTAACCGGTTTCAATAAATTATTACTCATCATTTTGTTACAATATTAATAATATTTTAAAATTAATTTAAAGTAGAAATAAAATAAAAGATTGTTGCTATTTACACTAAAACAAATTATGAAAATCTTTCTTTGCATATCAAAAACTTACGATGTCTCGTTATAATAATTTGTAGAAGAATTAGTTGCGTTAATCATTCAGCGCTCCATAAATATTGATGGTCGTTACCATTAAGACTTGTAACTACGAAATATCCAAGGAAAATGCCCTCGAGTATACTTAATGTAATGCAAAAATAATTAAACTCGTACTTGGGGAACTTTTAAGTGTAGGAGCACAATTTTCGCATTTTCATAAAATCAATAGCGACGAAATAAATTCCTTACTTCTTTACAAGGTTTCTTTTTAATAATAAAACGCTTAAAATATAACAATAACATATTTTGAATTTCCATAAAAAAAAATCACCAATAAGATTTGTTTGATTTTTTAGAGTCATTTGAAGCAAGTAATTTTGTTTAAATCCACTCTATTATATCGAATTGAAATAATCGAACCGTGCATTAGCAAGCGCGGTTTAGTTTCAAAATGCGCATCGTGTTTCAGTGGTTAAAATGTACACGGACCGGAATCGATTTGTTAATTTTCGTTCTGCGAATCGCATCGATCTGACCGTAGCTACCCAATTTGAATTTTACAAATACATTCACGCAAACCCGACATGAGGAATGGCATACATTTCTAATTTTGTAAATAGTTAATGATGAACGTTCTAAATACAGTCTATAGCCGTTCGTTGTTCGAAATATATTACACGACTTGGTTTATGAGAATATTCAATAAAGGAATAAATAAGTGTGAAAAATGCATCACAAAAAATGTACAATAAATTTTTGAAACGCATTTAATAATATACCCGTTAACCGAGCTTGAATCAAATTAGATACAGAACCTGGTACAAAATTGTATTTATTTGTAACGTGACTACATAACTAAATACGTAAAAAAATATAGTTTCTTTTTGTCCATACACCAACCTCTTAAGGCAAAAACTGCAACACAGAAAATATATTATTTTGACAATAATATGATTGGATTGATATGCAAATAATGTAATGACTTCACAGTCTAAAGAACATGAACTGGAAATCCCAAGACAAAATAGCTGGATCTATTATTAACCTAGTGCAGGTTATATACGGTCTTTCTTGACCAACTTTTGTTGCTGCAGTTATTTGTTACGCTGACGACACCAATATTCTTGTATGCGAGAATAATATGGTGGCATTGAAAAATGTTTGTGAATGTCTGTACAAAGAAGCGTTAGTATGGGCAGATAATAATCATTTGACCATTAACAAAGAAAAAACTAATGTGATTGTTTTTTCATCGCCGCGACAGAAAGCTGAAGAACTGATTCTATTTGATGGTGGCGCTGATTCTGTGAAATCTGCTACCTACACTAAAATGTTAGGAATTACCGTCGATTGTAAACTGCAATGGCTGGAGCAAATAGCCATCTTTGCTCTAAATTGCGATCTGCCTGTTACGCTCTAAACTTCTAAGCGAAACACTGTAGTAAACATGTGCTCCTTAGTCTGTACTACGCATTCATTCAAACCTGCGATTCGGAATATTGAACTGGGGTGCGAGAATTTGGGTGGAACGGGTGTTTTTGTTACAAAAGTATGCTCTTCGCACAATTTGTTGTATTTCTCGTCGCAATTCATGTAGGGAAGTTTTTAAAGAATTGGGGATTCTGACTGTCTCTGGAATTTATATCCTTGAGGCATGTGTATAGGCATACCGTAATAAGGGTTTACTTAGACTTAATCGCTCTGATCGCAGTCACAATATTCGATTTAGGGAACTGCTTTTGCCTGAGCGTCACCGGTCAACTTTTTATCAAAAGAGTTTTGTATATAATGGTTGCAGATTTTTTAATCGTCTTTCGTCTGAAATCAGAGATGCTGTTAATATCTCGATCTTTAAATGTAAAATGAAGAAATTTTTATTGCAGAGGACCTGCTATACAATTGACGAATTTTTTGTTTAGTGTATATTATTATTTTAACGACAGTTATTTAACTGAACTTTATAATACGATCTATGACTTTCTCTTCAATATTCAGTCCGTTCTACAAAACGGGCCCGAGACTATAGCGACTTCAATTGTGATTTAAACACCAACAAACCATCGCATAGATCGCCATTTTTTTTAAAATGACAATCTATATTCTTTATTTCGTTATGATTTTTAATTCTGTTTTCAACGGTATACAATTTTAAATAGGTTCCATAAGAAAAATCAAGAAAAACGGCCTCACAATTTTAATAGAAAGATGAATGAAATGAACAAATTAATCCAACTAATCCATGATACAGCAAAATTTTACTAAGAAAAGTCGTTCTTAATAAGAAATTGTGGCCCTATACAAAATTTCAGAAAGATCTACCTACTTTGATCAAACCATCTTATTTTGTTTAATCACGGTTTGATCAGAGTAGGTAGATCTTTTTGAAATTTTGTATAGGGCCACAATTTCTTATTATGAACGACTTTTCTTAGTAAAATTTTGCCGTATCATGGACTAGTTAGATTAATTTGTTCATTACATTCATCTTTCTATTAAAATTGTGAGGCCGTTTTTCTGATTTTTTTCTTATGCAACCTATTTAAAATTGTATACCGTTGAAAACAGAATTAAAAATCATAACGAAATAAAAAATAAAAAATATAGATTGCCACTTAAAAAAAATGGCGATGACGTCGTAACAAATAAATGAATGTGTTTAATAAAGAATTTTTTTCGCCAAGTTGTAGCTAAGACTGTCCCATTTAATAATATATATGGTTTGTTTATGATTAAATCACAATTGAAGTCGTTATAGTCTTGGGCCCGTTTTGTAGAACGCACTGTTTACTGTATGTATTTTTAATTGGAGTAGACAATAAATTATTATTATTATTATTGTTATTGGGACTCCAACGCTATTAGAATATTCAAGGACCTCGGGGACTCTGTTATGAGTGACTGTACAACACCATCCACTACCGCGCAATCGGCAGCGTGATGGATAAAATCTAAAATCCCCAAATGAAGTGTCAAGAAGGGCAATAGCCTTCAGCATCCCGTAATTCCCGACTACGGTAGCGGAAATGAGTGGAGTTCAACAAGCGGGCGTCGTCAAAAACCGCCACAGATAATCTGATAATCCGGGATAAGCTTAAACCTGTAAATGGTATAGTCGAAGACCGCCACAAACACAAACCGAAATAATTGGATGTATATTACAACAGGACTGGTAGCGTAAAATTCAAAAACTTGGACTCTCATTACTTTGATCCGGATTCATTTATTGGAACATAGCTAAGGTATCCTTTTGGTTTTACTTAATTAGATCCAAGCGATTGTTTTACGTTGGAACATGAAGGACCCCGGAACTTCTGCGATTATTTGATAGAAAATTATATTGATGAAGAATCAACTGTTTTCCCACCTCATATTTGGGCAGAAAGTGATACTGATTTTTCCAGAACAACAAATACTCGCGAATCTTTCCATTCACGATTTAATTCCAGTTTTTATTGCCATCACCCTTATTTGTATCGCTTTGTGTTTTAAAGGATTTTCAATTTGTAACGTATATAATGATACAAAGTGTTGCGGAAAAAGTGCGAATGAGGCCGAAGTTAGTGCGTAAAGAGGAACATATAAACAATTTAGTAAGACAATTAAAAACTGGTGTTATATCTATAAAAATATAATCACACATTACATAATAAGACACCGCAATACGGTGTCGCCAAAAACAGACACCATAAGTGCATATCATAAAATCATATACTAAAACCGCCACGACTTACGCAGGTAAATTTTGATCTATCAAAAACAGCCACAGGTTTTCCTGTAATTGCCTAATAATTATCTAAAATATTTTGTATCTACTTATTATGTAGTGTGTGATCATATTTTTATTGTTACGTATAAAAACAGATAGAAAATATTTCAATCATATATTCAAAATAGTTTTACAACTGTTACACATTTTACAAAAATACAAAAATTACTTACATAATAAAATAATTACTTACATACTAGTTAACTTTACAGTAGTGATAAACGCATAATGCCCGTTCCTTAGTCCGTTTATTGTGATCATTTGCACATAAAATTTTGTGCAATATTCGAATGTGCCATCCATATACAGTGTGGTGATAAAGTTTGGAACAAAATTGGTGATGTAAAAAAATTGGTACCTCACATAACAATTTTTTTGAATAAATGACACATTTACTTCAGATCGTCAGTGGTTATAATTTAGTAAAAATAATAATCGTAAACATTCTAAATTAAAGCAAATAACAGTAATTTATGTATCTAAGACGAAGAGTGAAGCTTTAAGGTGCAATGACGTCA
>JAFFZR010000702.1:0-11860 GCA_018397195.1 Lethrus apterus
ACGGTTATGGAGCTCAAATTGAAAATTCAAGAAGTTTGGGCTGAAATCGGGCCGGAAATACTTCATAACTTGGTAAATTCGATGCCAAATAGAATATTTGAACTTATTCAAAAAAATGGAAAATCAATAAACTATTAAATATAATATTTTTATTACTTGTGCGTTTAAACGAATATTTCTTATAATACACTGCTATTAAAAATAAGTCTTTGAAAAAAGTATATATGTAAATATTTGTATTTGTTTGAATTATATATTAATTACTCATATACTGAACCTTGAAATATATTAACTTAAATGCACTTTGATTTATGTTTTTTCATTTCTTAACATCAAACTGCTTAAAGTAGTTGTGCGTTTATACGAATATGTACCACCTTAGAAGCCCTTAAATTAAAAATCAAATTATTAAATATTTATAGCAAGCATGAGTATGTTGACATTGAGAAAATAAAATTTATAACCATAATAAAAAGTAACCGTTCTTAAAGTTCGATGGTGGGGATGACAGTAATGATGATAAGCACGCCGCGAATAAAATCGTATCTTTACGGTTTTATTCGCGTACTTCCTCATAAACCACCAGCAATAGTTTTTTCTGATCGGAAAAGGAATAGAAAAAATATCACTTGTCGATCATCGAACTCGATTAATTGATTGCGGTGTTGTTTATTGAATTATGTTAGGTTGGGTTCATTCGTTGAGTTGGATTTGCATCCTTTTAGAACTGAAATATTGGCTTTTGGAATATACATTTGATAGGACGATTTACATCACCAGGATCGAAACTAGAACTAGGCCAATAAGTTAATGAGATGAAAGAGAAGTAGCAAACCAGTTTGTAGTTTTCAAAAATAAAGTCGACTAAAAATCATCGTAATTTTGAAGAATTTGTCTCTCCTTTTTTTTTAATTTTGATTTTGAAATGGCTTTGTTAGTCAATCCATCGCTTTCTTTTAAAATGAGGAATAAAAAATTAAATGTAACAGTGTGTTTTATTATTATTATTATTATTATTATTATTAAAGTATTAAGTATGTCAAATGTCATTAATTATTTGAAATACAAGAATTTCATAAACTTAATTAAAGGCCGTTTGATTTAATCCTGTTTTAATGAAATTAATGCCTAAGATATTCGCTTTGTATTGCACCAAGTTTACGTTTAGCTCAAGTTCGAATTTTGCTGAGAATTAACCCCGTTTTTAATGGAAGCGGTAAGCTGTTTAGTGCCCGGGATTGAACGATCCGATTTTATGTAATCGGTGAGCCCATATTCAATGAAACTTACAAAAGGAAGTGCGTTAAATGAAAAAGACAAAATTTTATGTTACGAGAGAAAATCGCATAGAAATTTGTATGACATATTTTATGAATATTATTTGTATATTTTTATTATAGTCAGAAGAGCTGACAAATTTTTTTTTGACAGTTGACATTTCAGCATATTTGACAGCTAACACATAAGAAATGGGAGGGGGACTAACAAATGTAATATATTAATACATAAACTGTGCATAATCGGGTAACAATAAACAAAAAGATATTATAGTGCGGTAAATATTAAACTTTTGTTTATAAAATCGCATATAACCGTTTACAATCGACGGATTTACAGGTTTTTTTTAATGATTTTGTTTTAATTAAAAAAATTATAAAGTAATTTGAATTAAAACCGTTATTTTGCAATTTTCACCCCATAAGTTTTCTCGGTTTACTGAAGGATTCTATTTGAAATTGAACCAAAGATCAATCTGTTAAGTTCGTCTGAAATCGCGCATAAACTATGTAACTATGTGTATTGTAAAAATTGGTTTTCAATTTGTACTTTGCGCCTGAGATGATAATTGCGACCTTTTCTATCCTATATTTTTCATCTTCTCCTCTAAAAGTGATGATTTTATTTTAACATGTCAAAAGATTCTGATTTTCAAGCAAAAAATTTGTTTTTTTGAGGACAATTAAATTCTAAGACATTGAAGGTTCCTTGTTCTGGCTTAGTATTTTGAATTTGTGACATTTTTTTAAAATGATATTCGTTGGATAAAATCGGAGATTTGATTTTTCAAAAAAATTGTTGTTTTTGTTGAAGTATTCTGCTAATCCCTAGATACATCCTTGCAACACGAGATTTAAAAATCACCTCATCTCTCGACGCGCTTTGTGTAGAAGATCATTTTCATTTCATGCAGTGAAAGTATATAATATGATTCCCGACGATATCAAATTTTGCACTAAGTTCTGTAAATTCAATTGCTTACTGAAAGAATATTACCACATTTATGAATTATTAGTTGTTAATAGTTAATTTACTTTTGTATTTTGGTATAGATTGTTCAATGCTGGCTATTATTTCTGCTTATTTTTTATTTCTGTAATTTTTCTGGGTAAGTAAGAATAGCCGTCAGTTAAGGACTAGTTCAAAATGTATTATTTTTTATCTTATCTTACTCCTTCACTAATAGTACATTGTTTGTAATTGAGTTTGTTTTAGAGCTGCTTGCCATTTTGTACTATTTATGTTCATGAAACAATATTATTATTATTATTTCAAGAAAATAGACTTTGTAGTCCACTTTTTTTAAATAAAACAAATTATTTAAGCATAAATTACTTGACAATTTTTGTTTGAATATAGACATTCCTCGACAACTTCATTGCAAAAAACCGACTGAAGACTGAAGTCCGTTTCGAACTGGGTGCTTCCAGAGTCATCTTAAAGTTAATCCCACCTAACAAATCGTGTAATTAGAAGACCTTATCTGCGTTTCAAACTTAACTTGATTGAGGCCCGTATTCACCAAGGCCAGTTAAATCTCTAGTTTACTAACTACCGATTAAATAAAATCTGTGATTGAAATTAACTGACGTTTCACCAAACAAGTTGTGATTTTTAATTTAATCTCAGGTTAAATAAAATAATTAATGTTTTTGCTTGATTTTTTAGAATTATATGAACAAAATTAGCATAATATTGTTTCGTGATATCATATTATTTGTTTATAAAATCATTTTACCCATGTAAGTAGCCTTAAAAATAAATTAAAATCACATGAAAGTATTTGATGTTAAGTTGTAGATTTAATATTTAACTCATGAAAAATTTAGGGATTATTTTGGTCGTGTGATTTAACTACAGTTAAATCTTAACCTTGTTTGGTGAATTGCATTTTGAATCTAACTAGTGATTTAGTAGTTTAGTAGTTTAATAAAATCTACAGATTATGATAGTTAACTGACGTTGGTGAATACGGGCCTAAATCCAACTTAAACTCCAACTCAATTTGACGAAACCTTACCGACCGTATTATTTCGTTCCGTATCATCTACATATATTTGAAGATTTGAACATAATTAAATGTTTAGATTGATACGTAAATTATTTCCACCAAGACCCGCCCTTAACGATTTACTTTGTTATTTTACGTCTCATTGTTTTCAACAGATTTTGTCAGAATTTAGGAAGTTTGGAGAGCGCTTACATTACTCGTAGTGTATACATGCGGTTAGAGTTCGGTCACATCACCGGCCCTAAGTTCGGTCACATCACCGACCCTAAGTTCGGCTGGCCTCAAGCCAAAGACGATGCTTTTGTTGTTGCAGGAAATTTACCATGACTTCGAACTTGTACAAATATTGAATGAGTAATTTATCCAGCGATAACTGTGTAGGAATATCAGTGTTAAAACCAATGTGCAATTGATACAGCATTATAATATTCACGTTCCATCCTTCTAGATGGAAATATATAATACTTATTTGGAAAAAATTAATTAAAAGATAGAACTTAAAATACTAACAATCTTAACTTCATAGAAGGTCAAATCCGAAAAATATTCATTTGCCATCAACAATATGTGAGGTATCAATTTTGTATTGTTTTTTTTTAAATTTGTTCCTTTTTGTTTCTTTGCTTTCAGCTTTCAGCCAAAAAACAAAACACGTATTGTGTTGGGTTGGGAAAGACACATATTGGTGCCTACGACCGTAAGGCTGGGAAATTATTATTATTTATTTCGCTATTCTTGAGCTTCCAAAGCTATAAAACCAAGAATTGATACTTAATTTTATTATTATTAAATTTTTTATTACAACTTTCACCAACAAAATAATATTACAGTCCACAGTAAAATAACAATTAAATTGTTATTATTATATAATTATTGAGTTTCCAAGTTTAAAGTCTATAGAACCATGAAGTCGACACAAATTCTTATTACAAATATTATTATTAACTATTGTATTATAAACATTTACAAACATAAAAATATGAAAATATATAATAACAAAATCAATGTCTTATCTACGAATTGACATATGAAAGCTGAATTTGAAAAAAATAAATAATAATAATAATTATACTTATAATCTTTATTTGCCATCAACAATTGTATACACAATATATACACAATAAAAGACCAGTGTCGTACCGATGAATTGGGATAAGAAAGCAGAATTCGAAAAAAATAATTAATAATAATAATAATAATAATATTTGTTTTAAATTTCTGAACATACAAAAATGTATTAAAAAATTATTATTATATTTTGCAAAAATGACAACTTGCTCTTAAAATTATATTATGTTATTACATTTTTTTTAATAAATGCAAAAAAAGTCGATTTCTGTACAATAACAATTATACAGTGTTTTTTAAAAATACACATTTATATGTGCGATTCACGTGCCGACTTTCATTTGTTTTGTAGTTATGACGTCATCACAAAAAAATTTAAATGACAAGATACATTTTTTTTAGTGGAATCCGATAGTGATTTGTATACCCTTTATAAACGTGCAAAAAAAAGAAATAAGGTTGCACTAAAAAAATTCTGAGAAAAATCGAACTGAAAATTTAATGTTGGGTGGGATTAAAGTATGCTGAAACAGGTCAATTTTATTTTTTAAAAATACACATTAATATGTACAATTCACCTTCCGACATTCATTTGTTTTGTAGTTATGACGTCATCACAAAAAATTTAAATGACGACATACATTTTTTTTTAGTGGAATCCGATAGTGATTTTTCTACCCTATATGACCGTGCAAAAAAAATCATAAGGTTGCATAAAAAAAATTCTCAGAAAAATCGAGCTGAACATTATTATTACTATTATTACCATGGTATCTTGATTATTAAATACGCTAAAAAGGTTTTAAGATAAAAACGAAAGGTACTTCAACAAGAAAGTTACGTACCGTTCATGGTATGAATTATTTGTTATCTAGGATAATATCAACATTAAATTTTCAGATCAATTTTTCGCAGAATTTTTTTAGTGCAACCTTATGATTTTTTTGCACGGTCATAAGGGGTAGAGAAATCGGATTCCACTAAAAAAATGTATGATGTCATTTAAATTTTTTTTGTGATGACGTCATAACTACAAAACAAATGAAAGTCGGAAGGTGAATCGCACATATTAATGTGTATTTTTAAAATCTAAAATCGACCTGTTTCAGCTTTTTTTAAATATTCCATACTTTAATCTCACCTGTATATGTATAATAATTAATCCCCTTTTCATATAGCTCTGTTACCTCACTCTGGTTCGTTAGGCAACCTTTTAAAATTATAATATAAAAATTTGACCAATACATTAAATTTTACATCCATTTAATATGTCCATATCAATTTATATTGATTTTGTTTCCAAATTAATTAGTACAAGTTGTATAGAATATCTGAACAAAAAAAAGGTTGTTGTTGACAGTAAGTTTAATTTTCTTTGAAGCTTTCATGTTTAAACTGTTTTAATGAAAGAAATAAAACGGCAAACTCTTCTTTGTTAAATGTCCTTGCAAACAAAGCTTCATCATTCATATAATCAACTCTTCCTTACTGACATTTTATATACGTTGTAAATGTAAAAAAATATTTTTATCTGCTTAACATGAATAAAAAATGTGTGGATTAATATTTTAATTTAAAAATTTTTTTTCACAATTTTAAGCTTTATCTGGTTTATTGAAACATTTAGTGACTGACATCTTCCAAAAGTTAGCGAGTTGTTAATAGTAATTATATATTAACTCTTTTTTGTGAATCTAACATTTCTAGAAAATTGATCTATTCAATACGATCTTTTCTAAAATTCCAGGAAATTATTGTCTGTTTAATTCAACTCACGGAATGTAAACTTTCTGTGTATTTCTACGGCGATGAAAATGTAAATAAATGTTACATGCTTTTCGTTGAAAATGTCACTGAATTTCTTTAACTTTAGTTTCTTATATCTATTAAAGTGAGCGAATGTTTATCAGAACCTCGTATATTATTTTTATTAATATAATTAATAAATGATTTCATGTTTCGTCCTAAAGTAAAATAAAAGCATGGTGAGTTAATATAGGACGAATTACTAAGAAATAAAATGATCATAACACAGAGGGTGGAAGCTACTTAAATATAAAAAGCATTGAAGGTCATTGTTGGTTGTATTGTTTGCTCAGAACATAAATGAGAGGTAAATATGTATACAAAGTAGTCAGTCCATTAGCGAAATATTTACTCTTGTTAGTTCGTGTGTGACGTACAGCTTAAATGTTAAATAAAATTATGTGGAATATAGGAAGATATATTTAACAAAAAAAAAAAAAACATTAAAGGTAAATTTGGTCGTGGTTTTTATTTAAGCTTGCATCATTTTTAATAACTTTTTTCTTTTCTGCATCTTGCATCCTGCAGTATTTAATTATGATTAAGTTATAAAACGCCATTCTACAAATTTAGTGAAATTATTTTATAAAATTATTAAAATTATTATTTGTTATTATTGAACAAAACACAACAGACAAGTTTATGGTTTAATAATTTCTTTTTTATGATGTAGTTCCTTTCTTTCACGTAAGGTAAAGCCCTCGTGGAAATATAAATATCAAAATATATCATTACTTTTCCTTCAGCCTAACGTTTTCGAGGATAATAATAGCATAATTATTTATAGACAACCATCAGTATTAAATGGCAATAAAGTTCTGATTAATCTCATGAGGATATTAATAATTCGGTCTTATTTATAGATCAATTAAACAATGTTCAGTACAGAGAAAATTTGCTGCCATCAACACGCGTCTATGTGGGTAGACAGATATCTAAGAACAGCATGCTATCACATAAAGTTCATAAAGTTATCATTGCCTCAATAATAAACCTAATATTTTTATGGTCAGTTTTTAAACTGACACAATTTACTTAATCATTTAGATAAAATACACTTCTTCAAACCAAGAAATAACCAAATTTTTGAAGTTAATTTGTGTCTAGACCATGTGTCTGATTTCAATGATTCTTTTTCTGTATGATGGACTATTTTTTCGAGAAAGTTAGTGTGATTTTGCCGTTTCATAGAAATTTATTTTTCATTAATATCAGGTATAACAATTGTTATGTGTTCTATTTTATAAATTTTGCAACACCCCCTGGAGTTCTACAGGTACAATAGTAATTTAATTAGTATCAGACAATTGCCTTATCTATTCTGAACATTCTCGTTTTTGATTTACTCTATTATCTCTACTAGTAACGGAAAAACACAATTTTATAGCATAACATGTCAAAGAAATACCCGCCCAGGCCATCACAGATCCGCCCCTAAATAATGTTGTATTGTAGAAATTGCACTGAGAATATCGTTCATTGGTAAGTCTGTATACACGGAGACGTCTATCATTATTGTAAACACAAAATCAGGACTCATCTGTAAATAACACACGTTCCCATTGAGCCTCTGCCCAGTTAACGTGTTCTCTGACAAAATTTAGCCTAGCCCTCCGGTTCTCTCTAGTTAAATTGGACCTCGAGCAGCAAGTCTAGTCTCAAATTACATGCTCTAAGTCGCTGTCTAATGGTTTCCCCACTAATTTTCTATAAACTAATAATAATAATAAACTTGTGTTTTTCTACTAATACAGATAATAAAGTGAATCAAAAACGACAATGTTAAGAAACGATAAGGCTAGAGTACGATATGAATTCTAACTTGCTGGTGTACTTGTTGAACGTTACAGGGTGTTACAAATTTTATGAAAGAAAAACACGTCGCAATTGTTACACACTGTATTCATAAAAAAATAATTTTTTGACAAAACAATAGTACATTCCAATTCTTGAATAAAAAACCAAAATCATGCAAAAAAAATCATTGAACTCGGACACATGGTCTAGGCACACATTTGGTTACAAGTACGGACATTTTGCCGTGGTTGCCGTGGACACTGCGTCAAATAATTTACTTTATCGCACTTGTGTTATAATGAACCTATTATATCACTTGTGTTATAACGAATTACTTTACGCACTGTTTGGAGTGCGAAAAAGCCTACTTTATGTACCGGTTGTAGATAAAATTTTTAACATCGCGTCTTGCTTTAAAAGGACGATTTCCTAAAAGTTTAAAATATAGATTTTCTTAACTGAAGCTTTTATTCTTATTAATGAATAATAAAACGAATGCCATATACCAGTGGTTCCCGAACCTTTTTGACTCTCGGCGCCTTTGCTGAATCTAGATTTTCCCAAGGCGCCCTATGTATAATTCTATTAAATACACTGTGAAATTGTTAATTTTTGTTAAGATTTAGGTAAAAATAAATAACACATTTAAAATTTCAAAGAAAATAAATTAAATTTAACAAATTCAAATAAAAATGTAAAAATTATGAAATATCGCGGCGCACCTGTGAGGAAGTCGCGGCTCCCCATGGCACCGCGGCGTACAATTTGGGAACCACTGCTATATACATTATTAATTATTATACTCTATCTCTGTACTCAATAATAAATTCGTCAACATTAATTTTATTAAGTGTAGTAATTATTAACGAATGTTGGAATAAGTTGTAACATCCGTTGTAACAAACGTTAATTTAAAATGAGACAATATACAAAAAAATACAATATTAAATTAAAACTATATCGTTGTTATTACTATAATTAATATTATTATTGATCGAACGTTTTTTAATTAAAATTAATGTAATGTACACTTAAAACAATATTATTGGAAGAAAATTGGTTCAAATTTTAATTTGTTTGAAAAAATTATTTATTATTATTATTGGTAGATTACTTGATAAACATTTCGAAATACATTTATACATACTTATTTATTTGAAGTCTTTTATTGGTTGGATGCTCAAGAACAGAAAGATGTTTTCAAGCCCATACCATTAAAAATTTGACAATAGTTAAAAATATAGGAAATCAAATTTATATGAATTAATTACTATATTAGACAAAAGCATCAATATGAAGAAAAATAACAAAATAATAAAAGATGGATAATTAAAAATTATCACTGAATAAATAGAATGTTCTTGTTAATAGTTAATAGCAAATAAATATTTTTTTTATTAAACATTTACATTTACAATATCATATTATTGTTATTTTTGGTTATGACATTAGATGACGTAGTTATAATTGATGAAATATTTTTTTATATAAGTTTTGAATACTGCAAGCTCATTTTTTTTAAAGCAGAACTTTTTATAAAGAACAACTTTTTTCGTGAAACTAAAAATAACAAAGTTTTATAAATTAATGACATCATTAATTAAGTAGATGTTGCCCCTCCCTTCGGCCTATAGGTCAATACGCAACATCAACGGAAATATGCCTTATGTGCTTTAGCGATAAAATTTCAATTATCCTTTCCATGCATGTGTACATAATTAAAAATATACACGTGTAACTATTTATCGATAAAAGTAACCTTCGAATATTAACCACACCATTAGTATACCAGCAGTGCATCAGAGTTCTACGTAATATCAGTAAGTGATTCGAAAACTTTAATATTCAATGATGAGCGAAGAGAATCAAGATGTTATAATGGGACACGGACAGAATATGATATCAATTCAAGCAATTCTCGAAGTATATAACAGGAAATAGAACCGACTCCAACGCCGTTCATATCAAAACCTCTACCGATTTGATTCAATTATGGTTGCAGCAAAAGTCTGGAGATGGATCACTACAGAAGATATGGTTGGTAATGGAGGAGCAGGTGACATACCAGAAACTAATAAAAACGATTTGGGTGAGAGCTCCATCTTCTCAGTTGATTTTGACTATTGCCATGCAGATGATGGCAATTACGAACCAAAAGAAATGGATTTCAGAGGACAGGTTAGTGTGAATGTTGTGGGTTGCGGTCGACAAATTATAGCCGATTCGCGAAGAGAGACTGAGAATTACATCACTCAATCGGTTCCTTGACCAAATTTCCGCGAGCGGATTTTGACATTGTCAGGAGACGGAACCTGCGACGGATAAGTTGCAAGAGTTGTTCAACTTCCCACAATTAAATTCTCAGGCAACCTCTTCATTATCGCAAAACACGCAACGCACTACCATATTATACATGAGTACACCTACTCATCAGATCGTTGCCAGTGTGCAAGATTGCAC
This sequence comes from Lethrus apterus, assembly GCA_018397195.1. Lineage (NCBI taxonomy): Eukaryota > Metazoa > Arthropoda > Insecta > Coleoptera > Geotrupidae > Lethrus > Lethrus apterus. The sequence continues at coordinate 10,421 of JAFFZR010000702.1, forward strand.
ATCGTCAATCAATAGCGTCGCCGAACTGCTCTGAGGGTGCTTCAAAGGCACAATTTTACGTTCAACATTGGAAGCATACAACAGACAGATATTTGCAAAGATGGAAGGGAAATTGTTTGAAGGCGCCGGTCGGGGGAGTCCGAAGGCGAATATGTCGCCTAGATCAAGCTATATAGACTATCGGACGTGCAGCGAACGGAGTGAAGGGACTGGTGGAAAAAAAGCGCTGTTTTCATATCAGTTTTTGACTTCCTCGGATGCCGATTCCCTTTAGATGAACAGGACCATAGATAGCATAGGCAACGCAGCATCTAAAGGCGCATCCACACCTAACGAACGAACACGAACGAGCGAGAATGAGCACAGGTGAACGAACTTTGTGCGTAAAGTGTAGACGGCGCATGAACGAACATGAACGAACAGCTTCGAATGCTTTCCGCGGATTGTTGGTACTTCTAAGAAAAAGTGCTCGTTCGTGTTCGAACGTGTTTGAACGCATTTGGCTAGTGTGGACGGTACGACTGCATTCGATTTAACGGAACGCTCACGAACATTTGAATTCCGGCCGTTTAGGTTCATTCGCGTTCTTCGACGAGCGTTTGAACTTGTCAACGTTTGTTCTTGGGCGTTTGTGTTCACTTGTGCTCATTGGCGCTCGTTCGCGTTAGTTCGTTAGGTGTGGATGCACCTTTATATAAATGTTCAAGAATGTTTATCTACTTTTACGTTTAATTATATATGACATTATATTGAAAAAAAAGGAAGGCGCCTCCTTCGAAACGTACATAACAAAAAATAATTCAAGAATAAATATTCGTTTGTTTAATGTAAATCCAAAACATTTAAGAAACACAAAAGAAAAAGAAACGTTTTACAATATTAAATAAATTGAATAAAGAAAAATTACAAACATTATATATACAGGCTGTCCCCGGTAAAACGAAACAGCCTCAATATCTAAGAATCTAAATTTTTTCTTAAAATCGCTGAAACACGTTAACTTTACATCGATGGGGGACACGTATTGGCGAAGAAATGATCGCCATAATTTGTATTTCAACGGTGTATCAATTTTTGAAATCCATCAATTCGTTTTCGAGAAATTACCAAGATAAATATGGTACAAAACAGACAGAAACGCCAATTTATTTATAAAAAACAGTCAAGATTTATTTGAGAAGTTGTTGGAAATGGCCTCCCCAACTTCCATACAATTATACAAACGTTGCTCAAACCCACGACGTACATTTTGAAAAATTTCAGGGGTTATTGTACGGCAACCAGTTTTTAAAAAAACGCTGAAACAGGTCATTTTATTTTTTAAAAATACACATTAATATGCGTCGACTTTCATTTGTTTTGTAGTTATGACGTCATCACAAAAAAATTTAAATGACGACATACATTTTTTTTTTTAGTGGAATCCGATAGTGATTTTTC
>JAFFZR010000703.1:0-11749 GCA_018397195.1 Lethrus apterus
CATTTAAAAAAATCTAATTATCTGAGTTGGCTCTGAAATGTGATGCGCAATTGTTTTTTTTGTGTGGACCGTTGTAATCAGCGGAAAAATCACTGCATCTTTGCTAATTTAACCGACTCTGTAGCTCCAAAAATAACGAAAATAGCAATAGTGCGCAGATAACTTTGAACAGCCTGTATATATTTATGTAAATTTATAATGGATCTTTTTTCTTATAGATACCACACCAACTAGTACTGAAATACGTGGTTTGATTTCTCCGCGAATGGATTACGAGGAATGGACACCACTGGGAGAAACCAACCCGTTGAATAACGAACCAACCTATCTGTACGCTCCACCCCTTTTAGACCGAGTGAATTATTGGATACCGGCGGAATTCAGAAAACCCGATCCACCCATCGCCACCGAAAAAGAAATATCCGTTTTGGCGAAGGCTTCGTACAAATCGTCGGATTCCATCGAACTGAAATCGCAGAATCGCTTCATCGACTACGACGACGGCCAACAGTTCATCAACTCGAACAACAACCAAAGAATTTTCGAAACTTCGTATCCAATAGCCGCGTCTTATTTTTCTTCGTTTTATCGACAGCGATTTCCGAACAAAAAGTCACCGAATACGAAGTTATTACCACCACCGATGCCCACGAGAAAATCACCAACGACCGTCACCAAACGACCAATTTTAACTCCTTCGGTATCCATAGAACAATCGAATTTGATATTTCAATCGAGTAGTACAGTTCCAAATGGTTGGAATGGTGATAAGTACGCAACTTCCGCCGCTTCCAGTAATTTGGTGACTTGGAAAACGCCATTACCAAATGATATATACAACAGCAATACAGATGTAGATCTCGAAATGAAATCTCAAATGAAGAAAAATATCGATTTTAAACATAACATAACGGTGGTATTTCCAAAAGATATACCCGAAATTAATGGAATGCACAAAGGACACGTTAGCAACGCCGACATGGACATTTCTAGTTCTTACGTTAATATAATTAAATCCGAAGCGCAAGTTGATTTACCTTTTGGTGTGGGTATATCCGGGGTCACAATCACACCGCCTAAATTGGCGAAAATTCCTCCGTTTGCAATGGATAATGGGGCCGAATTTATTAAACCAATGGGTCCTACGACTTTACAGATGTTGCAGACAATGCAAACTATGCAACCACCGCCCGTTTCGTTATCACCAGTATATACAAAACCGAGCGTTTTACATTCCATCCTCTCGAAGGAAAAGAACATGCAGCTTCCACCTATAAAAATGCCTTCGAGCTCAATGATGACCTCGACTACTTCGACGACCCCCTCACCTACTACAACGACCACATCGTCACTTACAACCGATCCACTATTCAAACATTACAAACAACAACCAATTCACGGACCCATGTATATGATCATACAAGGCCATTCCAAAGTCATAACGTACGGACCGGCGAAGCAAATTCACGGATTGATGGTGCAGGAATCGAACGAAATTCCGACATCAAATAAGTATACTGTGAAACATTTGCACAATTATAAGAAAGAAGAAAACGATGCTGTTTTACCCAGAGAGGGAAGATCGAACGATTTGCAGACGTTATCGCAAGTCGTTCAGACTGGTCTAGGTGCCATAGAGTTCGCAAAAATTCCGACGAATCGGAGAAACGGCGACGTTCAAGAGACTGACCTGGAAGCAAAATATGACGTATAGAAGGAAACCAACAAAGAAAAATATTACAAAGGGATCGTCGAAGCTGGAGATTTGGCCAGGAAAATGCACGATTCGTGATTTAAACGCATATTAATTTTAAATATTTATTTTTTTGTAGTTTTGTAGATGATTAATGTAAATCAATAAAATCTTAAATCGTCTGTGTTTATTTAAAGGAAAAAAATTCATTAAATTGCTGGCTTCGTGCTTTTTTCCCCTTTATTTGTAAAGCGAGAAAAAAACGCGTACACCTGGTCAGAAGTTGTTAACAGATGACTACAAATACTCTTATGGATTATTGAACACCTTTGAATTATACATAAATTTAATTAGCGCAAGCGAGATAAAATTAAAATTAATGCGGGCGAAAAAATCGTCGCCGTCTCGTCGCATTTTGCGACATCCACTGAATAAGATTCCGGATCAATTAACGCAGGATTCCAGTTCCTAATAATTCTAAAAACCTCACAAAGAAAAACGCCACGTCAATCATAAATTCCTCGAATTAATTTCTAGTGTAAAACACGACAAAGTATCGGATGTAGTCGATGACGGTACGTTTCCATATAAGTGCCTTTCTTTCAAGAAGGAAACTGGATTTTCATATCGGTTTTTCGTATCTGGAGGCAGGGTTGCTACATGTTCAGATTTATAACTTTAAGATTAAATGTGAAAAATTTTCATCCAAACATCGAATAAAATGCATATTTCTTCAAAATTTTGCAAACATACAGGAAGAAAATTGGATTGACGTTAAACCCGCCTCAGATTAGACCGCAAAAGATTAACATTGATGGAAAAACTAAAATTTTAAAAAAATATATTTTCTATAAAAGTCGCTTTAAAAACTAAAGAGGTTATAAATAATATTTTTTTCACTTATTCGCGCTTAAATTAATATCGAAATAGATATGTCGTCACGATAAAAACGTTATAGGCCGACAGAAACATAAATTACATCGAGCAGAATGATGTAAATAAAGTAAAAATATTCATTGAAAGGTAGTGTGTGTTAGTGTGTCAAAGTAGGTTTAATGCTAGACACGCTTATCTCTAATTTATAATCTAGTTCTACGCGTTACAAAAAATATAACTAATGATTTCCTCGCTCCACCTCGGGTAACTACGAATTTGGCCATATTCGTTTTTACGCACGTATCCAATGCAATCGAATCTTCTTCAATAAAGACGGCGCATTTTCTTCTCTTTCCTGGTATTGTCTGCGCGTTCTCAATTATTTTATTGCAACTCTCGCGTCGCGCTCAGGTGTTAAATCACGTCTCGGTCATATTTCTTCTTATTCGCCTTCTAATCTAACCGATCGTAGACAAATGATTACATAAATGATACACAAAATTATACATATTTAGGATCTCCATATTTAGTTTTATCCAAGGAATTCAGCAACGCAATTAAAATAAATTTTGGAAAAAAGAAAAAGTAGAAATCTTTTAGAATGACAACCAAACCGAAAATCTAATGTAAGTAACAATAGTTAATAAGAAACAGGAAATATGAAATTATAAAAGAAAATATGGAAAGTGGAACTTATGATTTTTGGACAGATTTCATGTTAATTTTTTTGCAATCTAAATATTGACTTTTTGAAATGTTTTTTCGCAAATCTTATGTAATTATGTAGTTATCAAGTATTTATCATAAAACTTAATTGTCAATCCAACCCAACCTACCCCAATAGCACAAAAACATTAACGTAAATATTAGCATATTTTCCCAATCATACTTTCTAGTCAGTCATACTTTCTAATAATTGTACAATAAATTAAGGAAATTAAACAAAATGTACATTTTCCTTATTCAAAATGAATCATCAACACAAATATAGGGACAAGAGCCAAGAAGGAGTTTCAAATATTTTTTTTTTTTTTACTTATATTGTAAATATTTCGTAGTCAGCTCCTTACTGTAAAAACAGAATAGATTTCGCATCTTAATCGATCAAAAAAATTCAGATTAACAGAAAAATTTTCACATCCTTCAAACATACAGAAACCATTTAGAATTTTGTAGAAAATCAACCTTCAAAGCTATTACATTGATGAAATTATGATCCTTGTTTTTCCAAAAAAACTTTCAAACCATGGTTCAAATATTGACTCTAACCAATTAGGATTTTCAAGCAACATTTAAGCTTTGCACTAACATACTTTACCACTTAAAAAATTTACATCGTAACCTAAAATGATTCCTTAAAAATTCTTCAGTCTAAGTCTAATATTTATACAAAATTTGCGTTAAGACTCTTAAGAAATTTTTTGATGTGGAACCTGGAGAGTAACATGTGGGTTAGAAGGATATAGTTAAGTGAAAGGGACTATTTTTAAAAAAATCCTGCAACTTACCTTTGACCTTAATGATGTTGGGTTTCCTATCATCATAATTTTAATATTGTGATGCCTGTGCACACATTCAAACTAATAAACGTTGCGATATATAAAATTTCAACTCAAAATTTTGCAGTCAGAAGACTGCAGGCAAAAATTATAACCTCAAACCTAATACAGCGATTATAAATTATAATCGCTGTTTGTAGAGGTCGGATAATGATAACTGATAATAATGGTAACTGTCAACAAATAAATATCAGAAACGATCTAAATCCTACCAAAATTTTATTAGAATACCTAATACACAAAATTTAATATGAATATTTCCTGTGAACAGGTGTCTTAATACTAATTACAGAAAATCAGACTGGTTTAATAAAATAACTGTGCGTTGCATACACAAGCAATTTACAAGGATCATTTATTTAATTTATAACAATTCGAGAAAACGATCTGTTTTAATATTCAACAATTATTTAAAACACGTTTCTTTTTCAAGTCGCGCGAAATAAACATCAAAAGAATGAACGAAAAATAAATTTAAAAAAAATTGCAATCTAGTGAATGAACGGAGAAAGACACGATGAAGCGCTCAAGCGCTTATTATGCTGGTGAATAATTAGGTCCGGGACCACAGGTGTCGCCCCGCCATGCAGTCTGGTCCAAGGCGGCTTGTTTTCCAGCAAACGAATTCCACCCGCAAGACGAATGATTGGACTACACAGGAATTTTTATGTAAACTGTAGCGCAACTACCAAAAGATTTTTCACCAAATCATCTATATGTAATTAACACGTTAAAATTAAAATCAAAATGTATATTTAAAAGAAATTACCAACAAATATTTATCTCAACCAATTTATAATTTATATGCGTACATATAGATACATTGATGATTTTGAAATGAATATCTACGGGAATCATTTTTTAAATACGAAGCACATTTAATTTTTAATTCCTCGTTTAAAATTCGTTGCAAAATTCCTCTTAGCAACAGTTCGGTGCAGTTTCGCCGTACGTAATCGCGCTATAATTGAGACTACCGCATTCAATGGGGCAATTATTGGAACGAGCAGAAATCGCGTCTTGCGCTTAAAAAGTTAATTGTTGCATAAGATTTTAGGTGGCCAAAGTGGCCTGACCACCCTGACTCGCAGAAACGCATTCTGTGTTAGACATGCACAATCTTGATATCTTGATTGGTTCGCTTTAAACGGTAAAATGAATTGCAAAAAGAGAACGGCGAAAAGACCGCGCGAATATTTTCGATCCACGTACCGTAATCAATAAAAAATAATTGAACAATATTCTAATTTAATTAATGTAATTATTACATTATTTAAAAAAGATGAATTAAATTTTAGTTGTCTAGTATAGGAAATTTGACTTTTTTGGTACCCATTTTTACTGACGTTTCGTTCATTGTCTAAAGGGACATCTTCACCTTGCTATATGATTACTGCGAAAAAATGGCCCTTCGGGAAATTAATTTATAATCATTTATACTCATGTATGTTTTGGATAAGATTGCCAACTTATTCTTTAAATATTTCTATATAATGACGTTCATAATTCGTTCAAAAAGTTATAAAAGTTCAAGGAAGACAAATTAATTCGAATATTGAAAAAAAAATTATCTTTAAGGATTGTGCAAAGCTTGCAAGTATGAAAAACAGAACACAGAATCATGTGACACATATACATAAACACGAATGACAGAATTTTTATAAAGAGTTACTCACAGAAGAAATCAAAGTTGAAAATTAGGTGAATATGGAAGAACCGAATATAAATGAATCAATTAGCTTATACCATCTTTCGAAAAGGAAGGCATAAAATAATAGGTATGAGATGAAGATGTAATTAACGATCTGAAGAACATGGGAATTAGAGGTTAGAGAACGAAATTGGAAAACAGTGAGAGTTGGAAGAATATAGTCCACATAAGAAAAAATCATCCCTAGGAATAAAGGAAGAGGATTAAATGTAGTTATCCTTGGGAAATTGATCCGAAGACTTCCGGAAAGAGGAACTTCCTTGAGGAACGTAAAATATACACCAATACAGATATTGGAAAAAATGAAAGGTGGAAAAATAGAAAATATATTTATAATTATATATTAATCATTTACATTTAAATAGTGTCTTGTGTGTACGAATGCCATTTTTTATTACAATTTATTTTAATATATCAGCGTTCTTAAAAGATTAAAAATAATCTAAGAAGTCATGTTTCTACGTGTATAATAATGTATAATAATAATTTAACACCGGTTTCGGGAAAGCAGCCATCTTCAGGCGAAAAATCAATTAACATTTAAAAAATTCAACAATTTTAAAATTGTTTATAAACAACAGGATTAAATTGGATTTTTTTAAACACACTGGTCGGAAGATCCAAACAAGGAGGATGTATCATTTTTCAACCTCTTCAATCATAAATATGATTGAGTGTTTTTGAAATATAATTTTTATAATGGCCGAGGTGAAGTTTATAGGTCCGTATATTTTTCCACGCGCATTTCGTCAGTCGACGTAATTGGAAAGTGATGACTATCGAAAATCAAATGAATTTAAAGCAATTCAATTCTTCTTTGTTTGTATTATGAATAATCGCAACAGTATCGATCGTTAACCGACGATAACTTTCAAACTTCAAACGTTCGATTATGCGCTCTGTAATATAAATGTAAAACAGTTCTCGAGATAATCGCGTCCAACACGAGAAACGTCATCGATGATAAAACATCTAATATCTGAGCGTATTAAATCTATAAATTATGCCCGGTTGTATGGGACCGGTGTGACAGAAGATTATGTAGCATTTAAAGAAGTAAGATGTCGGCGATATGGTAAGTGGCTCTCACCGGGCATCTCAATGTTCTCCCGATACTGTTATACAATGAGACTATCAGCCGCGGGCCTATAATTTACTAAATGCACGCACTCACTGCGAAGAGAACTCGGGGTGGCCCGGCCTAAATACTGTGGGAAAACTCTCCGGTCGCTTGCTTACGCTACTTAAATGCAGTTAATTTTTATTACAATAAAAATAAATTAATTTAAATTGAAAGTTTACGGTACGACAAGAATGGTGTGGGTTCTAAAAAATGTAAATTTAAAACGTTTTTTTGTGTATTAATAAGTATTTATACATATTATAATATATACAGAGTGTTCCATTTAAAAATATAAATATTTTTATATTCAATAGATAAATAAATATATTCTTAAGCGATTTTTTGAGAAATAAAAAAAATACTACTACTACTAAAATACCAATAAAAAATTACATACAAATAATAATCTTACGCTGCGCGTGATTAATTCTACTATTAAATATAGATAATTAAAACTCATCAGTAATTAAATAATAAAACTTTAATAGACTATTAATATTAAATATATAATTAAAACATGAGTTTTTAGAGATTAATAAATTAAAAAATAATTTAAAGTTTTTCCAAATCCTTTGAAAGATTGCAAACAGTTGGATGTTGATTCAAAGCGTTCATGTAAATATCAAGTTCGTCTTCGGAACTCTCTTCATTTTTTCCCGTCCCTTTCATCTCGTCGGGTTCTTCCGAATCGAAATATTTATCCTCTTCGTCATGCTCAAGTATGTCGATATTGTCGTATGTGTCGTCATTATCCACGGCTGTGTAATCAAAATCGTCCCGTCCGTCTAAAAAATTCTGGTACATTATAGTTGTGAATTCCTCCCTCAAGAGTTGTCGTTCTTGTGCTGTTATAAAGGTTTTCTTTTTTAGATGCAGGGCGTCTTTTCTTATGGTTTGATCTTGCATGTCGCTGAATTCGCCCCATCGTGATGTTGATGGTTTAATTTGTGGTCGTGGTTTGATTTCATCTTCGTCGGATTCTTCTTCTTCCATGGCATTATCTTCTTCCTCTTCTTGCACTTTCATTTTGTTGTTAGCTTGATCCCTTTCAATTCCCTCCATTAGGATTTTAACCAGCGTGTTGTTTTCTTCGTTTCGATCTCGTTGTCGTTGTTCATCTTCGGATAAATATTGCCCGATCAACTGTTCGTACAATAAAGGATTTCTTTTCATCATTTCGACGTCGCTGAAATAGGAATTTTCAGCTATTAGTCGCTTTAAGGCTTCGTATCGGCGATTTTTCGTCAGTAAGTTTCCCGCCGATGAATGAAATCGTGTTAGGTTCTTTACAATCAAAGCTATTTCCGCGCCGTCTTCGGCGTTTGCAAATCGACGAAAGAAGTCCAAATGTTTTTGTTTTAAAAATTTACCGTAACGCGTCAAAAACAACAATTTGCTACTTTCGAAGACGTTCGTTGCGATTTTTCTTTTTTCTTCAAGGTTCAAATCAATTTCGTTCCGTTGTTGGTTTTTAAAATAAACGCTTTCATTGCCAATTAAGTGTTGTAATATGTTTTCAAATTGATCGTCTAGTTGAGGATTTATTTCTACGTCCATGTCGATGCTGCCCTCTGTGTACGAGACGTATAATTATAAAGGCCTAGTCGATACAAGAACCGTAATTTGTAGTTGACAAGCTACCATAACCTAAAATAATGTTCATTGTGATTGTGTTGTTGGTGCAAAGTGTTTGTGACATAATTTGTATTGTTTTAGAAAGCCCTTACCTGGTATGTGATTTTGCTGTGCGTCGATACTCAAACCCGGACATGTGTAATTTACGTCAAGAGTTATTTCGAACGTAGTTTCAACAACTCAGGTTAGTTTGTCCTTGGTTGCAATTAATCAAAATGAATAATTTGTTATCTTTTTGCTATTAATAAACAAGGAAACAATTCAGACACAATTATTGTTTTGCAGATCACTACTTATACGAGATGGACGCACGTAATTACACGACTTCGCCGCATTGGCGCTGGAACTGGGACGATTTGTGCGGCGCGGACGGATTTAAAATTTGGTCCGGGAGGACGCACGACGTTGGACTATGTTTTCAAGAATTATGTCTACAGATACCTTTTATGACGATTTTGGCGGTAACCTCCGCCTATTATTTCGGATATCAAGTCGATCTTGTGCGAAGGGGCCCTATTCAACTGCGGGCCATTAATTTTCGGTGCGCCATCGTGACAATGTTGACAATCCTTCCGATTATTCACGTTTACATAGTTTTAACCAACGACGCCGACAGTAAAACTACAATTTTTTATTTTCTTTCCGTCGTGCAGTGTTTGACATGGTTGACGCATTTGGGCTATACTTTGGTGTTGAGAAATCGATTGGGTTTAAGTGCGAGGGGACCGGTTTTCGTCTGTTTTATTTGGACAATAATCGCGGTTTTAAATGCGATCGATTTTAGGTCGCGAGTTATTATTTACAAAAAGGCCGTCGCGACGGATTTCGACGCGTCTTTGAGTTGTGGATTCGCGATTGTCGCTTTCGTTTTGAACGTCCTGTACGGTTTAACGTTGATTCCCAATGAGGGCGACACTGCGTATTTGAATCGTACACGAACGTATTGTGGGGTAAGTAAAGTTTTTAGAAATGTTAGAGGAAATTTTGTACGTACTTCATTAGCATTTTATAAAATAACCTTGCGGCTTTATTCTAATATTTTCACCTTTAGAAGCAGTAGCTGCTCGTAACTTGTCAGTAGGGGTGGAGCCATAACTGAAAACAGAAAATCTTTGTTACAAAATGAATAGACTCAGACTATTAAAATTAAAATTTTATTTAATTTTATTTAATTAATTATAGCAGGCAACCAGAGCAACTTAAAAATATAAAAAAAATATACAGGGTGTTCAATTTAAAAAATTAATCGTTATGCTTGTATCGCGATGTTCTTTTGTTTTATAATTTCTTGTTCTTTTTCTATCAGAGAATGAACCCCGATTGTTGATACAAATTTTCTAATATAACTAATTGGTACTATAAGCAACATATTATTTCCTAATACCAGTAGATTGTGGTCATTATAGTGAGTTGTGTGCGAAATTACCAAACGCTGTCCATCTGCATACCCACCCAATATACGCGCAGATATAAGAGCACAAAACGTGCATATCTTACAAAAGAGACTTGAACGCTTACTTTATTGCTTGATCACGAAAACATACACTGTCCTCGTACGCTGATAGTAATCTATCCAATATTTATTCTCGCAGTTGCCATTTCTACGATCTTCGGGGGATTCTCGACGTGCTGCGCCTGAGAGCTATTGCAATATGTCTTGAATTTGAATTCTTTCCATTTTACATAATTGCCGTCTAGGTAGTTGATGGCGTTTTCGTGTTTCTCATCGGATAAATTTTATTCACTTTTTGTATAATTGGCATCCGTTATAAACTTGACTTTATTACTATTATTTTAATTGTATTTTTCCCTAATTTTTAGTTTGGCGAGACCCAACCATTACTGCCCGGAAATGCCTATTTACGTTTTTTGGAAGATCGCGATCCAAACTATTTAGGCGTGGCGATGGAAGAATCGACGTGGTTATCGAAATTGCTTTTCTACTGGGTGAATCCCCTGATGCAAAAGGGGGTCGAAGGGAAATTGACGTGCCCCGACGACTTATACGACGTTCCAGATTCACTTAGAAGCGATACATTAAGCAAAAAGCTCGAAAGAGCTTTAATTGGCAAGGTAGACGAGGCACGGAGGCAAATGTCGGAGCGCGATTACGGTACGCCGAGTGTGGCAGGCATGAGAGCACTTCGTGCCTCTAAGACTGTCGTGTGATTGCAGGGCATGGTTCGACTTCGCGGTTTTCTAGTGGATACGCCTCGACTGTTCCCGACGTTACTTTCGACGATTCTTTCAGGCACGACGTTTCACTGTTGCGCGCCCTGCACAAATGCTTCGGGATACAATTCTACGGAATTGGTGTATTGAAGTTCGCCGCGGATTGTTCCGGTTTCGCCGGACCGATGCTCTTAAATAGATTGGTTGGATTCATTGAGAATAAATCAGAAGACATTCGAATGGGATACGCTTACGCAGGCGGACTGTTTTCTATAACGCTCATAGGTAAAAATGGATTATTTTTTTTAAATTCAAATCGAAATCTTGCAATTTGATTTGTTGAAAAAAAATTGTAATCATCGAAATGCAAGATTACATCATTTTGGGAAAGAAGAAAGCAGATTGCTGACCGATAAGTACAATGGAAAATTTTGTGTCATTTCTTATAATAACGTCCTTCCAAACGCAAGTTTATATACAGGCTGACGTTTAACATCACTTAGCTTAAGAGATGAATGATCGCTTATATAGAGATAAAGTTGTGTTTAAATTCTGTATAAAATCGTTCTCGTAACGAGATGTCCATCTGGAACAAGGATTTACGAAAATATCCAAAGGATAATCCTCTTAAAGGATTATCACAATCAAAAGTTGTATTAAAATTTAAATAAAAAATATTTACAAAATTTGGTTCAGAAATATACAGGATGTTCAAAGTTATCTGCGCACTATTGCTATTTTCGTTATTTTTGGAGCTACAGAGTCGGTTAAATTAGCAAAGATGCAGTGATTTTTCCGTTGATTACAACGGTCCACACAAAAAAACAATTGCGCATCACATTTCAGAGCCAACTCAGATAATTAGATTTTTTTAAATGGAACATCCTGTATATTTATGTAGCAGTCGGTAGAAAATGAAATTTTGCACAAAATCTTCTTATACTACTATAACCCAGAAATGAAAAACAAAAGAGCTACGA